>PVLD010002189.1:0-31273 GCA_004027595.1 Dinomys branickii
AAAAAAAAAAAAAAAAAAAAGAAGGCAAGGTAGTAAGTATCCAACACATCTCAAGGATATCTCTCAATTTTAACACCCTTAATTCTCTAATTAAAAGATACAGCCTGACAGACTGGACCAAGAAACAGAATGCAACAATCTGTTGTGTGGGAGACCGCTGAGAGACCTGGGGTCGGCATCCATTTTGTAAACTACCAGCCATCTTGAGAGTTGAGTTCTGGTTTCCATATATGGTCAGTTTCCTGTTAATTAGGTAATATCGCCTGATGCTCTGACCACCCTCGCGTGATGTTTGAACCTCCCTCCGTTGCCTAGTTACCTTCTGACGTCAATCCTCACTCCACACTGTATATAAACCCAAGCTTTCCATTCAATAAACGAGACTTGATCAGACTCCTTTCTTGTCTCCATTTCTTGTGTCTCTTGTCTCTTTTTAATCCCCGCTCCTCCTCTAGGGTCTCCGTTGACCACCCGCGGATCGGGACAAGTGGCGCCCAACGTGGGGCTCTAGCACGGGGGATTCAGTGAGGGACGCTGTTCAGGAATCGGCACGATGAGGAAAGGAAAAGAGGATCGGTCCAATGCGGGAGCCTGCCACATCTGATGCACCTCGGTAAGAACAGCGAAACAATGGGACAAGAAATGAGCAAACATGAGAAGTTTGTTGAAGGTTTAGAAAAAGCTTTAAAGACACCAGGAGTAAAGGTCAAATATAAACAATTATATGACTTTTTTGATTATATTAATGAAGTTTGTCCTTGGTTTCCTATTGAGGGAACAATTAGTTCATCGAGATGGAAATTAGTTGGTGATGCACTTAAGGCTTATTATACAGTTTTTGGGCCTGAAAAAGTACCGATAACTGCTTTTTCATATTGGAGTTTAATTGATGAAATTTTATCTCAGAAAAATTTTGATGTTACAATTGCTAATGTGGTTGAAAAAGGTGAAACTATCTTACAAAATGAGGCTTCAGAACAATTAGCAAATCAGAAACAAAATGTAGATAAACAAGATGAAGACCTTATGTCTTTTGAAAGTGATAATGAGGACGAACAGGCTAAACAAATTAAAAACAAAGAGTCCTCCATGATTGATATAAAAAAGATGAGGCCTTTAAAAACCAGTTCAAACCAGTTTGAATCTGGTCTAAAACAGGAAGTTATATCTAGTTCTTATGATTTGGGAGGAGCTAAGCCTAAAATTATACCCTGTCCTAGTGACTTACTGGAAGTGGGAGGAGTCAAACCTAAAACTAAGATATATCCTGATTTGTCAGAAATTTCAAGAACTAAAATGGATGAAACAAATGAAAATTATGATGATATGGTAAAGATGGCTGCCACTGAATATCGCGCAGCAAAAATGGCTATCAAATGTTATAATTTAGATCGGCTGCCTAATATTCAACATCCTCCACCTTATGGCACCAATCCCACTGCTCCTCCATCAGCATATCCAATCCTTGATTCTCAAAAAGAATTAGAAAATAATATTGAATTTCATAAAAAACAAATAAAATTACAAATAGAAGAACAATATCTTATAGCTCAATGGATAAAACTACAAAAAGATCATCAAAATCTTATAGCTCAATTAGAAGAACTAAAAACAGATGATTCTAAAAAACAATTAGAAACAAACACGGATACCTCACAAAATTTAAAACCAACTGTAAAAGGTATCATTCCAAAGTCTATTCCTCAGGTTAGTTCCATTATAAAAACAAATAATATGGAAACATTTCCAGTCATTGAAACAATAAATGATCAAGGACAAGTTGTCCATACTCTTCATACTTTTGATTTTAAAATGATAAAAGAGCTAAAAACAGCAGTAGCTCAATACGGAGCTACAGCTCCTTATACTACAGCAATCCTGGATTCTATAGCTGCTAGTTGGCTTACACCTATAGATTGGCAAACACTAGCCAAAGCAACTCTCTCTGGAGGAGACTATCTTCTATGGAAATCAGAATATGTGGATAATTGTAAAGAAATTGCTAAATGTAATGCTCAAGCAAATAATGGGTGGACCTTTGATATGTTAATAGGAGATGGCAATTTTGATACCAAAGAGGCTCAAATATTATATGATCCAGGACTTTATACACAAATTCTTACCGCTGCAAATAGAGCATGGAAAAAATTAACCTCTAAAGGAGACATGACTACTTCTCTCACCGGTGTTAAACAAGGACCAGATGAGCCTTTTGCAGATTTTGTCTATTGCTTACTTACTGCAGCTGGTAGAATCTTTGGTAACGCTGATGCAGGCACAGATTTTGTTAGACAACTGGCCTTTGAAAATGCTAATGCTGCCTGCCAAGCTGCTATTCGACCATACAGAAAAAAGACTGATTTAACAGGTTATATACACCTTTGTTCTGACATTGGAACTGCTTATCAGCAAGGCCTTGCTGTGGCTGCTGCTCTGCAAGGATATACAGTCCGGCAATTCTTATCACAACAAAATAGAAATAAATGTTTTACTTGTGGAGAAACTGGTCATTTCACCAAAAACTGTAACAAAGGTTCTATTGATAACCCTAAAACAAAAATGCCAGGAGTATGCCCTAGATGCAAAAGAGGAAAACACTGGAGCAGTGAATGCAAATCTAAAAGAGATAATGAAGGTAAAGAATTACTTCCGATGCAGGGAAATGGGAATCAGGGCCAGCCCCAGGCCCCCAACCCCGTACCCAAACCCAGACAAATTTTTGGGGTGCTCAACTTTGTTCCACAAAACAATAACAACAATCCATTTTAGGCCTCTGTAGAGCCACAGCAGGAAGCGCAGGATTGGACCTCAGTTCCACCACCCACACAATATTAACACCTGAAATGGGGGTTCAGGCTGTCCCTACAGGAGTTTTTGGGCCTCTACTGGAAGGTACTTTTGGCCTCATAATAGGTCGTAGTAGTTCTACTCTTAATGGAGTACAAGTATTCCCAGGAGTTATAGATAATGATTATACAGGTGAAATTAAGGTTATGACATCTTCTCCTAAATTTATTAGTACTGTACGAACAGGACAACAGTTTGCACAATTATTACTTCTGCCTTTAATTCAAACCCCTAATAAAACAGTCTCACAACAGAGAGGTAATAAAGGATTTGGCTCGTCAGATGTATATTGGGCAAAAGTTATTTCTACATATAAACCTCTTGTGACTCTATGGTTAGATGGTAAAGAATTCTCTGGATTAATTGATACAGGTGCCGATGTTACTATCATTAAAAAAGAGGTTTGGCCCAAGGCTTGGCCTTTAGACATCACTATGACTCACCTACAGGGCATAGGGCAAAATCAAAACCCAGAAAGAAGCTCAAAATTATTAACTTGGAATGATTCGGAAGGTAATAAAGGCACTATACAACCTTATGTTATAGCTGGTTTACCAATAAATTTGTGGGGAAGGGATTTATTATCTCAAATTGGTATGATTATGGGTAGCCCTAATACTGTGGTTACTGCTCAAATGTTGAAAAGTGGATTTATGCCAGGTCAAGGCCTAGGTAAAAATAATACTGGAATAACAACACCCATAGAAGCTACTCCAAAATTGGATAGAGCAGGTTTGGGCCATTTTCCATAGGGGCCATTGATACTCCTGTGACTCATGCAGGAAAAATTACATGGTTATCTGAGGAGCTGTTTGGGTCTATCAATGGTCTCTATCTTCTATAAAATTAATGGCTGCACAACAGCTGGTACAGGAGCAGCTTAAAGCTGGCCATATAATTCCTAGTAACTCACCTTGGAATACTCCTATTTTTGTCATAAAAAAGAAATCAGGTAAATGGCTATTGTTACAAGATCTTAGAGCAATAAATAAAACCATGATGTTAATGGGTGCTTTGCAACCAGGTCTTCCATCACCTGTCGCTATACCTTTAGGTTATTTCAAAATCATAATAGATTTAAAAGATTGTTTTTTCACCATATCTTTACATCCTGATGATCAAAAATGGTTTGCTTTCAGCTTGCCTGCTACTAATTTTAGTGCACCTATGAAAAGATTCCAATGGTGTGTTCTTCCACAAGGCATGGCAAATAGTCCTACTCTGTGCCAATCTTTTGTTGCTTTAGCTATTCAACCTATAAGAGATCGTTGGCCAGATATATATATCATTCATTACATGGACGATATCCTAGTAGCTGGACAAAATGGTGGTAAAGTACTTGAATGTTATAAAGAATTACAGTTTGCTCTTTCTGATAAAGGGCTACAAGTTGCACCTGATAAGGTTCAGCTTGCAGACCCATACACATATTTAGGTTTTCAAATGAGAGGATCACAGGTTTTTTTCACAAAAATTAGAATTAAGATTAGATAGACTTAAAACTTTAAATGACTTCCAAAAATTCCTTGGAGATATCAATTGGCTTATGCCTTATTTAAAACTCACTAAAGGTGAATTAAAACCCCTCTATGATATCTTACATGGTGATGCCAACCCACATCTCCTCGTGTACTTACACCTGAGGGGAGACAAGCCATACATACAGAAGAACAAGCCATTCTGTCTCAAACAGTTACATTTATGGATTATGACAAACCTTTACAATATATTATTTGTAACACAGCATTATCTCCAACTGCTGTTTTTTGGCAGACGCCACTCTTGATGTGGGTTCATTTACCTGTTACACCTAAAAGGGTTATTGAGCCATATTATAAAGCAATATCTGATCTTATAATTCTAGGAAGAGAACAAGGAAGATGTTATTTTGGTAAAGAACCAGATGTCATTATACAACCTTATACTAAAGATCAAATCAATT
This sequence comes from Dinomys branickii, assembly GCA_004027595.1. Lineage (NCBI taxonomy): Eukaryota > Metazoa > Chordata > Mammalia > Rodentia > Dinomyidae > Dinomys > Dinomys branickii. Next base: position 4,790 of record PVLD010002189.1, read on the forward strand.
GGCTTATGCAAACTACTGAGTTTTGGACTATTGCTTTGGCCTCCTATATGGGGCTCTTGGATAATCATTATCCTCCAAATAAGCTCACTGATTTTGCTAATAAACATGAATTTGTTTTTCCCAAAGTTACCACACTCCATCCATTGAAGGATGCTTTGTTAGTATTTACCGATGGTTCTTCAACGGGCATAGTTGCCTATGTTTGCCAAGATCAAACGGTACAATTTCAAACAAATAGCACTTCTGCTCAATTGACAGAATTGCATGCTGTCATTGCTGTTTTTTCTGATTTCTCTAATCAGTCACTCAATATTTATACAGACAGTGCTTACATCATACATTCTGTCCCACTGCTGGAGACTGCTGGTCAAATAAAAAATGTTTCCAACGCTGGAAAATTATTTCGACAGTTGCAAATGCTTATTACTGAGAGAAAACATCCTTTTTGCATAGGGCACTTACGTGCTCACACTGGATTGCCAGGACCTTTAGTCAGAGGTAATCATAAAGCTGATTTAGCTACTCGCTTGAATACAGTTCATCTATTAACTGCTATCACTTCTAATGATGGTACTGATAAAGTTACCTTAGCACAAAAAAGTCATCAATTATATCACCTAAATGCACAAACCCTCCGACATTTACATAATATTACTAGAGAACAGGCTAGACAAATAGTCAAAAATTGTCCTTCTTGTGCCATACACCTTCCAAATCCCCATCTTGGAGTTAATCCTAGAGGACTAATACCTAATGCATTATGGCAAATGGATGTTACTCACATTCCTGAATTTGGTAATCTCAAATATGTTCATGTGATTATAGATACTTTTAGTGGTTTTATTTTTGCTTCTCTTCAATCTGGTGAAGCTACTAGACATGTGATTAGTCATATGCTTATTGCTCTATCCGTCCTGGGAAGTCCACAACAGATAAAGACCGATAACGGTCCAGGTTATTCTAGTTCTACTTTTTCAAAATTCTGCAAACACCTTAATATTCAACATATTACAGGTATACCTTATAATCCTCAAGGTCAAGGAATAGTAGACAGAGCACATCTTTCTATAAAATTTATTATTGATAAAATAAAAATGATGGAATGGTACCCTACAAGGGGGTCACCAAGAAATATTCTTTCTCATGCTTTATTTATTCTCAATTTTTAAAATCTGGATGCCAACGGACAATCAGCAGCTACTCGCTTCTGGCATACAGAAACACAAAAACAGTTTGCTTCCATACTATGGAAGGACCCTATAACTCATTTGTGGCATGGTCCAGATCCGGTCCTCATCTGGGGCTGAGGATCAGTATGTATATATTCTAAAGAAATGAAATCTGCAAGATGGTTACCAGAATGATTGGTAAAACAAATAGATTATAAACAACAAATACAAGGCAAACTTAATGATGGTTCCAGGGATAAAGAATCGCCCTGAGAATTTTCTTTATTAATAATTAGGATTACTATATATGTACTGTTGTAACTGTTGGTAAAACGGATGTATAATGATTTATTATAAGCTAGCTTTTCATATTCATATGAACAAAAACAAGTAGAACTGACTGTCAAAAAATTATTGTTGAGAGTCTTGTTTGTGTCCTTGAGAAATGAGAAAACCCAAGAGTTAAGATTCTGTTCAGCCAGAGAGCTCCTGGTGGATACAGAATGTTCCCGAGGATGCGTGGTCTGGCCAACTGCCCATTCTCGCCTAATGGCCTTCAGTGATTGTTTTGGGTGTCAGGTTGACAGGGTCATAAACAATAAAATAGTAAATTGGTACAAATAATCTTATAAAATTGTTCTGAGATCCAAAAACCAAATTTGATACAAACAATATTATATAATTACTCATATAATAAAGGGTTCAAGTGTTTCTTAAAATCAAACATTACAATTTTAAACAAACAGATCTTTCAGATAATGGATTCCAAAACTTGGATCCTGAAATTGGGAGTGCTAATCATCTTGTGGCAACTTTCTGGTAGTGGTCTTGGATCTCCCTCGTGGAAGGCAAGAATTATGACAGCCAGACAAGGTACGTTAACCAAACAATGCATGTTTGGTGCCCCACATGACTGTGAGGGAGGTACTATTACAATCAAACCTAAACAATATACCAGCTCCACAGACTGTGGTAATAAAGTGGCTTACTTAACACATATTAACACCATAAAAGGAGTTTACCTACAAAGCTACAAATGTTACTATAAGCCTCCGGTGATACTCCACGGTCAACCAAGATTATGTCCTACAGAATGTACTACTTATTATGCCACAATGCATTCTTCCTGTTATGAGTCAGTACAAGAATGCACAGGAATAGATAATAATATATATTTTACAGCCATATTACAATACACTGCCACTGATACCTTTGGGGGTGATTGGTCTAATGTTCCATGGATTATGAAAAGCCATAAATATATTCAGGCTTCATGCAATGGCATCTCAGGTAAGCCGGTGTGCTGGAACAAAACTGCCCCATTACATATTTCTGATGGTGGTGGGCCACAAGACAAAATTAGAGAAATTAAAGTACAAAGACAAATAGAGAACATTATAAAACAGATATCTTTAAAAACCAATCATCATTCTCTGGCACATTTTAAATCATGAAAAATTGATTTAAATACTCAAACCACGGATATTCTAATGGCTACTTTAATGGCCCTTACTGTGTCTAATCCTAACTTAGCTAAAGAATGTTGGCTGTGCATGACTTAAGGTACTCTCATGCCTCTCGCCATTCCTTCAAATTTCACTCTAAACAATGTTATAAACCCTACACATCCTAACTGCACCATGGGCCTACTATTTAAAATTCAACCTTTGGCTGTTAGGTTTACTTCCTGTATACAAGGAAGTTTCTATAACAACAAATATGCAATTGATGTTGGATTTGTTACTTTTACTGATTGTACTAAAATAATTACTCATAGTTCCTCTATCTGCCTTACAAAAGGACAAATATTCATATGTGGAGGAAACGTAGCTTTCACCTTTTTACCTGATAATTGGACAGGGTTATATACTATAGCTACCTTATTACCTGATATAGAAATTGTACCTGGGGATGAACCTATTCCCATTCCCAGCCTTGATTATGCTATAGGTCACACTGAAAGAGTAAAAAGAGTAGTTCAATTTATTCCTTTATTAGTAGGATTAGGAATCTCAGGAGCTCTAGTCACAGGTTCAGCAGGGATAGGAGTTGCTGTACATTCTTATAATAAGCTCTCTAATCAATAAATTGATGATGTCCAAGCTTTGTCTAGCACTATTCAAGATATTCAAGATCAGATAGATTCCTTAGCGGAGGTAGTCCTCCAAAATAGAAGAGGATTAGATCTTTCAACTGCAGAACAGGGAGGGATTTGTTTGGCTTTACAGGAACACTGTTGCTTCTATGCAAACAAGTCTGGCATCATTCGAGACAAGATAAAGAAGCTCCAAGAAGATCTGATAAAGAGACGAAGAGAGTTATTCGAAAATCCACTCTGGAGCGCATGGAACGGAATCCTACCCTATTTTCTCCCCCTATTAGGACCTTTAATTGTGTTGTTACTAATTCTTTCATTTGGACCTTGTATTCTTAACAAATCGGTGGCTTTTATTAAACAACAAGTGATCAATGTAATGGATGCTATAGAGATGTGATGGATTCAGGTCCATTATCACAGGCTTGATACAGACCTCGAGAAAGCAAATTATAACAATGCCTAGTAATACCAACAGGTTATTTTAGCTTTCTCACCTTGGTGCGCTGGACTGGATAGCCAGAGATGGACAACTGGAAGCTCACGTGTATTACCAACTACGGCCTAAGACAGGAACAAAGCCTTTTGCTGCCTTGCTTTCTAGTGACGGGTAAGGTATAGTTTGGTTCCACGTGAAAGCATCCTGACCTAAGATAGGCACAGTCCCCTCAAGGAGATTTGGTCTTTTAATAAATAAAATAAAAAAGGGGGACCTGTGGGAGACCGCTGAGAGACCTGCGGTCTGCATCCACTTTGTACCACTGAGAGACCTGCGGTCGGCATCCATTTTGTAAACTACCAGCCATCTTGAGAGTTGAGTTCCGGTTTCCATATATGGTCAGTTTCCTGTTAATTACATAATATCGCCTGATGCTCTAACCACCCTCGCATGATGTTTGAACCTCCCTCCGTTGCCTAGTTACCCGCTGACGTCAATCCTCAATCTGCACTGTATATAAACCCAAGCTTTCCGCTCAATGAACGAGACTTGATCAGACTCCTGTCTTGTCTCCATTTCTTGTGTCTCTTGTCTCTTTTTAATCCCCGCTCCCCCTCTAGGGTCTCTGTTGACTACCCGCGGATCGGGACACTGTTGCATTCAAGAAACTCATCTAATCCAAAAAGCTATTCATAGTCTGAAAACTAAAGGATGGAAAACAGCATTTCTTGCACCAGGGCTCCCAAAACAAGCAGGGGCAGCAATTCTATTTTCAGACATGATAAATTCCAAGCTAAAACTGATTGGAAGAGATAAAAAAAGGTCACTACATACCAGTTAAGGGAAAAATCAAACAAGAAGAGATAACATTGATAAATATATATGCACTGAATATTGGAGCATCTATCTCCATAAAACAAAAACTGCTGAAATTAAAAGACCAAATAAATACTAAAGCAATCATAGTAGTCCTTTAACACCCTGCTTTTGCAAAGAGATAGATCAACTAAAAAAATCCACATTCAGGCAATTAGCTGACATGTAAAAGAAAATAGATAAAAAGTTATAGTAAGAATGGAGAGATAAGGACCTTTCTTTCCAGCAGGAATGTTTTTATCTAGAGTATGCTGTTAGTTGCTAGTTTCTCCATACCTCTCTTTTATATAATATACATTGCATCTAGACCTTATTCACATAAAGTGGCCAACATTTTTAACATCATTTTAAATTTAGTCCTACCATTTAAAACTTGACATACATCTATTGGCTTTGATTAAGCATCCTGTTATCGTCTAAATGATATATTGGATAATACTTTATGATCAGTAACACCATGTTCTAAATTTGTAAAAGATTTAAAGATGCGCTTTAATTCTTGTCAGTGCAGTTGCACATTATAACTTACAAACATGTTAAAAGCACCTTAATAACAACAAAGTAAATCTATATAGTGCTTTCTATATAACTATGACACAAATTACTGTGAACTTCATGATATATTAAATACATTTATGTTTCCCAGGTCCTCAAACATACAGAATTTAAGAAAACATCTTGATGACTTCTAAAGTTTTTTATGATAGTAAACTTTTTTCAGGCTTATGTTTATATGGCTGCTAAAAATGTGTTATAATAGTCAGAGATGCCTAAACGGTATACAGTCCAGGCAGTGATACTATGATAATTAGAGATTGGATGTTAATAACTTGCAAAGTATATCTCTATACAAGTACATTCTGCTTAAAAGGCACTTTATTGAAAGGTAACAAATATAAACAAGGGTTTATTTATACAATTTAATACCTTGCCATGAGGCAAAAATAATTCATTAATAAAATTTTGGAGATAATAACAAAAATCTAGTGGTTCTAATATAATATCATCATTGTGCTAAACTTACTGTTGATTCAAATTTTCCCTGTAAAGCTATATAACTGTTATCTGTTAACAGTCTATAAAAATTTGACTTTTTAGAAGTCCACCATAATTAATAAAAGATGTAGCAATTCCCTGGCCATACTTTACATTTCAAAATGCTCATATCCAAGTTAAATATTAAGAATTAAAATCTACTCCTCCCATTTCAACACTGGTGTAACTGGCTTTCTGGAAGTTCAACAACTGAGGCTTTCAGACCCAAGTTAAAAAAGATAACTGGTCTGAAAGAACTGCCAATAATGTGGCCCTCCAACACCAACATGTAGCACAAACATGCTGCCTGGAGGATGCTTGCGGTACACTGTTAGGTGATTAACACACACACACACACACACACACACACACACACACACACGCAAGAAAAGATAAAGGTTAGCATAAGAATTGAGAGATAGAACCTTTCCTCCAAGGAAGAAAGTTCTAATGCAGGTATGCTAAATTAGTTGAAGAGTTCCTCCCTACCTCTAGATTCCACTGAGAAACATTAGAAATGCAAAATAACTGATTTCCTTTACACTTGGTTTCTTTCATATGAGATTTCCCTTGGTCTGCTTATTCATGTAAGAGGAGGACAAAGAAGACAATTTGGGCTTCCATTTAAAATCCCCTCCTGATGACAGGAGCAATTTCTGTTGTTCATATTTTCAAGAAGTACTCTCCTAGCTTCCCCCTTTTGCCTGTGTCTTCATTGTTTGACTTTGAGAAAACAAGCTCACTCTGTCTCACTGGTAGACTCCAACCCCAATTCACTGATAATGTTACTGGGAGAGGGGGCCTTCACTTGGGTTAGAAGAGGCCTCCTGCTGGAAGTCTCCTGCCTCCTGTCAGAAGTGAGACTGGTGCTGCAACTCCTGGCACCATGCTTTATCCCTCTGCCAGCAGCTGTGTATGCTGTCTGTGTAGCCCTTCTTTCTTTTCCTTGTGCCTGGGAGTTACTGACTTTGAATGCTTTTAAGGCTAACTCCAAAGTACAGAGTCTAGGAGTCTTATTAATCATGAAGCTATTCCCAGCAACATCCTGAGGTAGGCCGTGTGTTTCAGAAGGACAACTCCCTGGGTTTCCCACAATGTCTAGTGTCTTTCTCTAGAGGTACCTAAGATTAGGCACACATGCCTTTAGGTTTCTTGGGAAATATTGCATGAACATTTAATTCAGAGATCAATAGTCCATAGATTTTAAAGCAAGGATATTGTTATGAGTTGTGTCTAGATGTCCCCCAAGCCTCATACAGTTATAGATGGGGCTTTTTCAGAGGTGGCTGGATCTGGAGTTTGTGACTGATTCATGGTGCAATGCTAGGCTCACGGGCACTAGGATTAAGCATGTGAGTGCTATGCACCCTAAGTGGCCTGGATAAGATATAAGGGACAGAAAGAGCTGTGGTCACCCCTTCTTGCTTGTTTTCCTACCTTCTGTTCACCATGAGCTGTTTCTCCTCTGTGATGCCACCCTGCCTTGAAGCCAGTTATGGGCTAAAATCTCTGTAAATTGTGAGGTAAATAAACCTTTCCCCCTTTAATTTTGGGAGTCAGGTATTTTTTCTCAGCAATTAGAGAAAGTGTCTAAAACAGATATTTAAGAATCTACTGATATGATAAAAATCTTACTTTCTTTGTATTTAGATTGATTTTTAAAAATAATCTAGATGACTTTTATGATGCTGGCCTATAACTTCACTTGAATAGCTTCTAAACTTCTGTATTATCTAATGCTTGAGGCAAGGCTACAACACAACTTTGTTATATTTCCCTAGAAGCAATGATTCTGCCTTGTACACAATGCACACATTGTCTAGTTACATGAAAATAAGACACTTATTAAATGCCAGATATTTAAATTTTAAGGCATTATCAGACTTGTTAGTAACTTATTTCATAGTCTATTTTCTTACTAACAGAATCCGTTCTGTTAGGTTGCAGTGTACCTAGTTTGTGTATCTGTATTTCCTTTTTCCTGTAGTGAGAAGGTGTGTTCCAACCAGAGAACTTAAATAACTGACTTCTGCGAAAACAATTTTAAAGGCACAAATACTTTTGATTTTGCCTTTTTAAATCCTCTTATGAAGAAAGCTGCTATAATTTTTGGTGCTGTAGTAGCTATCTCAGGATCATGAAAACACTGTAGGTTTGAAAACTGGATGCTAAGGAAAGAGTCTGCATCTGATGATCCTGTAGAAACTTTGTGCCAGGCATCAATTATTCATCACTAGACTTCTCTGAAGTCATTGATATTTGTGTTTTCTGTTACATTTTACCAAATTTAATCTCTAACTAATAGCGTACTGTTTTCTGATTGCTTTAATCAAAGATGAAACAGAAAAATGAAAAGGAATTTCCTTGCAAAAACTAGTTTTGGTGATATTTTAACTTTAATACAATCACGATGGGGCTGTAACTCATATGTCTCACTGGGTGGCTCTGATTTAAACTGAATGCCCCATCAGGTGGCTTGAACTCCTGGGGGTAAAATAAACATGGACTGGATCTAGTTAGTTGCTTGAATTTGAATAATTGCTGCCAAATACAAATATTAATACTATTCATACCAATTAAAAGTTATTATAATAATCAATACATTTATTTCATTAAAATAAAAGAAAATTTATTTACATTGATGGTTGATCAATAATTAATTCTCTAAGTTTTAACATGGAAATCTTACAAGTTGCCCATTGGTGGTGAATATAATATGCCTTTACAACTGCTGTACCACAAATTAGCTGTTTTACAATTTTTTATGCTATTGTAATGTTTTCCTTAAGGAAATGTAATATGATGACCACTGGCCTGCTAAATCAATATGTTTCTTTGCATTACTGTAATCAAAGACTCCCTGAGAAGTGGTATAAACTGCCCAATGGGATAGTCATGCATGTGCCACCAGTGGTTCAAGCTGGCAGGTACAATCATGTTCAAACCAGAGCCACCCAGCAGAAAGACATATGAATTACAGCCCCATCATATACGTTTTAAACAATGAAGATGAGCACAGCTTAGTCTTAAATAAATCTTATGCAGTGTCAAGGAAGCTCATCTTAAAAAAATTATCCTTTCAAGTTCAACAAAAGCCTTTTCTTAGCTGTCATTGAATGCATATGAGAGTGATGTTAGAAGTTGCCTTGTGTGGAGAGGCATGTAGTTGAGTGTGAAGAGTGGGGCTTTTGGGTTTGAATGTAATTTTTTTTAAATGTAACCCTAAATTCATTATCATACCTTTCTTGGTTTCCATTTTTGGATCTATAACTCAAGGAAGGCCTAAGGTTAAAAAGGAAAAGCATACAAAATAACATTTCAAGAACCAGTAGAGTGTCTAGTACCATATGTGACAATTTCCCTGGATTTTGGTGGTGTTTTCCATTTGTTTCACCTAAGAGATATTAAATGAACACGCACTGTGTAAGACTGCATTGAGTGTTCAGTTCTCTGACTCTCTGAATTTTCTCTCAGTGGAATTATGGCTTCAGAAGTGAGTGTTGGAAGGACTAGTGCTTCATCCACTGAGTTCACTGGCATTAACAAGGGGAGAGTCAGTTCCTGAGCTTCATCTCAATGTTTCAGGTAAGAAACCTAATCGAAACCTTAGTGATATGGTGAGGTTTGGTGATTTACATGCACGCCAGGTACAGGAGCTAATGAGTTTGGCTCGCGCAGTCAGTGTTTGCAAGCTGGAGTACAATCTTGCAATTCCATCTGGAAAATTTACTTCTCCAGGAAATAGAATGGCTTTTGATACACAGAGACCCTAAAGCCTGAAATGAAGTAGGGCTCATTTCCTTGTGACTGTAACCCTCATCACTAGTTTCATATGTCGCACAGGTGAGAGCATGCACTTGGAAATGTAAAGGCAGTGGATTATTCACAACAGGAAAGCACATACCGCCTTTTACCCAGGCCAGACCCTGAACCTTTATAGTACCTCTCCATGAATCTGGCCACCTGTGTGGATGTTAAATTGATGTCAAGTTTGAAGTTGCTTGATATCTGTTATTTATGGATCATCACATGTAATAAATATTTAGAAAAAAAGAGTTTGAGTAGAGAGAGGTTGAAGAGTGTAGCCACTTCACCTTGTATGAAACGAAGCTGCTCATCTCCCCTCCTTTGTACCAACGCCATGGTCTCCACAGGCTGTCATAAAGAATGATTCTCGCAGTGTCTCATATTTGTTGAGCGTTTGTAAGTGATTTATGTTATGGGCAGGCCTTATCGTTGGTATTGGTCATTCATGAATATAAAATTTGATGCTGGCTAATGCTTTGTTGGGGAGCAGGGTGTCACAGTAGGAAGAAGAGCTTTGTTGTTACCCTTAAGATGTGAGTGTGAAACCTGACTGTACAGTTTTGAGGACATTACTGAACATCACTCAGTCAAACTTAGTAGTAACATCATTTCCCCATTTTCAGATGAGGAAACTGAGTGTGGAAGATCTGGGACACTTGCCCAAGATTACACAGTGCCCAAGATTATCCAGAGGGCAAGTGGAGTGTCCTGCAGCCTGGGTGCTTCTCTTAGAGACTGTGGGGAGGGCTTCACAGGTGAGAGAATGGGGGTGGTAAGCTGGCTGCTCCAGGTATGATGAAAATCAGAGGCCCAGCCCAGGCTTCCACCTCTAGAGAGAGTACAAACAGGGTACACAGAGCAAAAAACAATAGTTCTTCCATTTTCTTTCTTCAGTACATAAATCAAGATAAAATCTGGATTCGATCCATTCTCCCAATCTTCAGTATTTCACACTTTCCCAAGATTTATGGATGTTTTCTCTAGCAGACACACTTGCTGGTGGGTTACCAGGTTGTGTTTACATTTTTCTCATATCTCAGACAGCATCATTTTAGTCTCCAGCTCCTCGACGTGCTCTGTGCAAAGACTCTTTGGCCATCTGACCTCCGCCATCCACACAATTGTCCCTTCGCCTTTTGTGTACCTGTGCAGATTTCATCATCATTCATGCATATCGTAGGTGCTGGAATGACTGTGTATTTCCCCTGCCTTGCTCCCTGGTGAATGCTGAGATTCTCTCCTACATACATGTGCACCCTGAGGGTCAGTATTTGTGATCTTACCTCTCCCTTGATGAAAATACTTCTTCATCAAGATTCCATTCAGTGCTCATAGCCAGTCTTTTCTTTCCTAATAACAAATGCCTTCCGGTGAGTTGTTAGAAGTTTGAAAGAACACTGGCTTTATATCCTTAATAACACAGAAAATATTTTTGCTCTGAGCCCCAGAACTCTGTTGTGTGGAATTTTCTTTTAAAATGCAGAACAAAGAACAGTCACAACTGCCAGTTCCTTGGCTCTTGTTTTCCTCTCGGCCCTAAATGGTAACCAGACACGGACTCAGATTCCGTGGCCCCACGGCCACCCTCCCGCTTTCCCTTTTCCTCTTGAGGTTCATTATTTTCTCCAAATTAAAACATTCTGGTTAGAGTGAGGGAGTATAAAGAGACAGGCAGCAGGGAGCACCAGCTGTTCGGAGGGATTACCTTTGGGGAGGCCATCCTCGCAGGTCACTGATATGATTAATTGCCCAAAAGGAGCACGGCTGCATAGTTTGAAGAGATGAGTTTTGAAAGGAAGTCTGCTCTGGTTACCCATGACAATGGATTCTAGAAACAACTTAGTACAATATTTCAGAGATATTATAGAGGCTTTGTCTGTACCCAAATGAAAACTGCCAGCAGTGCATTTGTTTTTTCATGCATTTATTCAGCCAAAACTGATCACCTGGCCTCTGGGCATCAGAGAGTGTGCAAGGCTTTGGGTGCTCCAAGGAAAGCCCGTCCTGATCCATGCTCTGTCAGATCCTGCAACAAAGTATGGGTGACAGACAAGAAGCAAATCATCACATGTGTCATGTGAGCTGCCCACAGAGATGAGTGCAGAGGAGAGGAGATGTGTCCTTTGAGGGTGTGTCCAGGCCCGTGAGCCCAGGTATGGAGGCAAGAGTGGGAAAGAGAGAGAATTGGGTAATGGTGGGGAGCTGGTTTGGGTGTCCTATTACCCTTACACATTAAATGGTTCCTGGTAGAAGGAATGCTGGGTACAGAAGTAACAGGGGAGAATTAGCATGAGCATGGGAAGAAATGAAGAAAAGGTTTTATTTCTCCCTGTGGTACTGGGAAGTGAGCCCAGGTACTTTTTGCTGAACAACATATCCCCATTCCTTGTTTATATTTCATTTTGAGACAAGGTCTTGCTAACTCACTAAATTGCCTAGGTGAGTCCTGAACTTGTGATCTTTTTGCCTCAACTCCCAGAGTGGTGAGATACGGCATGGGCCACCACACCTGACTGAGAGGCTGGCCTTCTGAGAGTGAGAAGGAAAATGGGACATCAGGGTAGCTGGACCCCAGTGTAGGCCAAGACCAGAGATTCCATCTCTATCCTTAGAGCCAACAATGGGTTCTATGTTGGGAAATAACATGACTAAATTTGCATTTTGAAGAGACCCCTCCTGTCTCAGCGCAGATCATAGATTTTCAGAAGGTTAGAGTGGATCCATCCATTCATTAACCGAATGTATATTGAGCTCTGAGCGTAGGTCAGGGCTTTCCTTAGTGGCAAGAAAGTTCCTTTCCTCTCAGAACTTACAGTCTAGTGGATGAAGACTGATGATAATAAACAAACACATAAAGAGAAATGACAAATTCCGATGGCGACAAGTACAATAAAGTTAAGCAAATGGAATCTGAAAACACACCATCAGAGGTATCTATTTCCAGTTCTCCTGGGTGCTCAGGGCAGCCCTTGCTGCAGAGGTGAAATTCCCTTTCTACCTACAGCACATTTTTCATTCTTTTAAGTCTTGCTTAGCTCAGACTGCCTCTTTAGAAGACCCTTCCTTCTGGTCATCAGGTGTGCAGAGCTCTGAAGGATATACATAGGCATCTCCATCCTCTGATTTTCCTTGGCCCCTGTGTAGCATTAGAACTTGAAGGAACTTCAAGATCACTTGATCCAATTCTTTTTATTTTACAGGCAACAAAACAGAAGCCCAGAAAAGGTTTTATTGTTTGGAGACTGAGCTGTACAGTATTCAGGATGTTGTCTTCCAGGGCCAGGAATTTCTGTCCTATGATTTGGCATTTTGGATGTGCCATCAGAGGCCATGTAGGCTGTTTCCTAAACACTTTGTGTAGGGGGCTCCAAATACCTGCAGAAAATGATTAATGGTCCTTTATTTTCCCTCCTGGCATCTCTTAATGCAAAACATCTTGGACAGGAACCAATTTAATTTAGTCTTCAGAAAGTACCATTTTTTTTCCAACCTGGCTTATATTAATGATATTTTTAAAGTGCCCTGAAGCTCTGCAGCATATTTAAGACCATGAAATAGCATTACAAAGCTTTTGCCATTTATAGGGTTTCATGGAAGGCAGTCTAGAAAGAATAAAAAGAAAAATGAAAGAAAAAAATTATCTTTCCCCTTGGTTTCTTTAAGATTTAAAACTTGGCAAGATATTCCTTATTTAAGATTTATAAAGATATATTTTTCCATAACTGAGTATTTTTTTGTGTAAGGTTTAATCTAGAACATAGCTTTCATGGTTACATTGAAAACCCCTTTGGAATCATGATATACTCTAAACCAAAATAGTATTTATGAAGGTGGCTATAATTAAAATTCTTTAGATATCTTAGAAGAGTCTCTTTACTCTCTACTCCCCGATTCTGATACATTATTCTGAGAGAAAAATTCCAGCATATCTGAACCTGTCAAGTCAAGGCCAGAAGGTATTAAACATTAGATGACAAATTTATCTTGGTATTACTGACTGCTAAAGAAGCAATTTTTCTGTTTTTAGAATGACAGAGGTGTTTTGTTTTTTTTTTTTTTTTTGCCTTTTCAGATGAAGGAATCAAAGTCTAGAAAAATTAAGTACATTGCCTAAATTTAAATAGATGAAGTCTTGGTGAATGTCAGTGTTTAGAAGACATTTTGTGTGGCATTTCAGCTCAGAGGAGAGAAAGACACTTAGTTATGAATTGTTTTCTTGAGAACTTACTTAGAATGTCTCTCTGGGTCTTTGATATCATGTTCGCCCTCAAGAAGTCAGAATGGGACAGGAGGTCCTGGAATTCCTGGGTCAATAGAAGAAGAAAAATAATTAGATCTTCCTTGAAAAACGTGTATGAATTGGTGTGCTGTGATGCACTTGGTTTTTACAACTGTGACTACGAAAAGCTGGGGGTACTGAAGCTCTGATCCCACAAAGCAAGTGTATGGGTTTCTTGGGGCTGCCATGGCACCTGAAATGATTTAAAGACAACAGAAATCTATCCTCTCATAGTTCTGGAGTCTAGAAGCACAAAATAAGTTTCACTGAAGTGAAGTGTTGGCAGAAATTGATCCTTTCAAAATCTCTAGAGAAGAATCTGTTCCTTGGCTCTTCCAGTTTTGAGTGGCTTCCAGCATTCCTTAGCTTCTGGTCACAACACTCCTCTCTACTTGGTCACATTACCTTCCTCTTTTCTGTCTATATCAGATTCCCCTTTGTTTCCAAATGTGATTGCAGTTGGGATTATCCAGGTCATCCAGGGTGACATCCCCACATAAAATGCTTAACTTAATCAATCACATTTATGAACAATCTGTGTCTCCTTATAAAATGACACAGTTTCTACAGACTAGGACTTGCTGTTTTTACCACCATTATCGAACCTGCTATACTGAGCCTGGACTCATTTTGCTGGTATCATCTATGATAAAGAACAAAGGAAAAGGCTACAGGCAAGAAAGAAGCCAGCAGAAGAGAGCCTTCCTGCTCTCCAGATTTGGGGCGAATGTCATAGTCAGTCTGGCAGAACAAAAGAATGAGGCAAAAGCCTTAAGCAATACAAAGCTCCAGAGAGACCACAAGGGGATGATTACTGCTGAGTTTGTTTATGAGAGGAAAGAAAGCGGCCATGTTGGGGAGCCTCTGGTGGTTTTCATATCCTGGAAGTTATGTAGAAATAGTTGAAAGGAATGTGCTCTTCAGGACTGTAAAGTGATTTCTCGTTCAGATAGACCACAGGCGTGAGTGGTTCAAGAAGTCTTCCTGGTGAGTAGAAATGTGAAATGCCCAGCAGAAGGTTCTTAGTGTGGCCGCTTGAGGACAAAAGAATGTATCACTCTGATTCTCTTGCTGATTCTGCTCCATAGAGACTAGTTGTTGAGGACAGAGGATGAAATCAGAGCAGTGGTAACTAAATTTTGTGGTGGGCACGGGCTTCCCTTCCTGACCTCACCCATAAATCAGGACTGGAGCAGGAAAAGAGGCCTCAATAGAAAGTGGTACTCCTGCCCACTCCTTTTCTTCAAATGAGAAAACCCAGCAGGACACTGCTCCTCCTAGTGAAGTGCAGAAGGACCTGAGCCCTGGGCAGCAGGCTCACTTCCATTTGGTGGCTTTCACTGCCTTCCGACAGTTTGGAAATGGGGGTGGGGCTTTACAGAGATTTCCCAAATGCACCTCACCGGACTCAGAGCTTCCCCTGGGCTTAGTGATTGTTTTTAGGATGGGTAACACTTTTGTCTCATGCATCGTCTTTCCAAGTTCTGGGGCTTCTTGGAGTAAGACTCAAATGTCTTATCTCTGCTAATTGTCCCTCAACTGTCATACAGAGTTTATACCACCAAGTTAGGGGAGTTAAAGATTTTTAATCCAAGCTCACTTATCTTGCACAACTCCCAAAACTGCCAGTTGTAGAACAGAAGTGACAAATTTAAGTTGCTCATCTCCTTGATAATACAGTGATTAAAGATGAATGGATGGATGAAAAAATATTTAAACACTTATTTTAGCCTCTCATTTGTGACAATAAGTGAATATCAGAGAATGAGTCATTTATGAAGAAAAGAAATTTATTTCTAACTTTCTGGAGGCTGAGAAGTTTAAGATCCTTCTTGCTGTATGGGCCTCTTTGAACAATGTAGGATATTAGACAATAAGACACAGTCAGCATGCTATTGCAGGTCTCTTTTCCTCTTCTTTTAAAGCCACTAATGTCCTGATGACCTCATTTAATCCCAATTATCTTCCAAAATCCTCACCTCCATATCGCATCTATATATGAATTGGAGGATTAAGTCTTTAACTCAAGAACTTTTAGGGGACATGTTCAACCATAGCAAGCCCCAAATCAATGTTGTAGAGCTTCTTTCCTGTGAGACACCAAAATTTTTCCATCACCTGCTGACTCCATTTTATTCAATGAATACATTGGTGTATTTTGTTGAAAGATGGGACAACCTGACTTATTAAACTATTTGAGCATACCAATGTGTAAGACACTTTTTCTCCTTTCTGAAGGCAAATCTGTCTAGGATAACTACATTCTAGGACATGACACACAGCAAAACACATATGACTCCATGACCTGTCAGGGACCATTCCAGACAAGATCAGTCTCAAGGATCTGATAGTTGTTGACCTTTTATCTCTCCCAGAACAATATTGTGGAAATATTATTTATACTCTGTTACAGAAATTCTTTTTTGATTTCTGCTCCTTCAAAGTCCAGTCCCTCCAAATAACCCAATAATTAAAGTGCAGTTGTTTTCCCAAGTTGTATAGGGCATTTTTACTAGCCTTGGTTGTACTTCCATTAGAGTCTAGATAGCTGACCTGGTAACCATGCCTAAGACAGTGGTTCTTAGATTTGTTTGGTGGTCAGTCATTGACTCATTGAAATTGTCCAAGCATTTCCATTCCTTCTAGACTCAATTCAGACTGCATTTGAATGAGCCATCCCTTAAACCCCCTGCCCTAAAGTGAGCAACTCTTGCTTACTGGGGTACAGACACTGTCTGTCACCCTCTCTCTCTTTTTACTGAAGCACACTTCCATGCTGGAGGTCTTAAGAAGTGGATAGTTTCTGCCTAACGCAGTGATTTTTCAATTGAACAGATTTAGTGTGGGCACATATACCTCCTTATTTGAGAAATAGTGTTGTCTTTGGAGAAGTGTTCACAGGGTGAAAACTATTTTCAATATAGCTATATTCAGCTTTTTCACATGCTAAATTGAGGAAGAGATAGAGAGAGAGACAGAGAGAGAGACACAGAGAGGCCTTCCAAATTCCCTAGACTGGTAGAGAAATCATAGTTATACAGAAAATAGATTGGAAAAATGTTACAGGGCCATGAGGCAGTCACCATATGTCCCAGCTCAGCCATATTACACAGGAATAATTATAGCACCCTGCAGTGGTCTGAATGTGTCCCCAGAGTTTAATGCATGGAAACTTGATCTTCAGTGCAACAGTGTCATGAGATGGGGCCTTTAGGATGTGATTTAATCGTGAATACTCTACTCTCATGAATGGATTAATGTTCTTTCAGAAGTGGGTTATAAAGCAACTTTACCCTCAGCTTACATGGCCTTATGATGTGACATCTGAATATTATAATGCAGCAAGAAGCCCCTTGCTGGACATGGCCCCTGATCTTAGACTTCTCAGTCTCCAGAGCTGTGAACCAAGTAAACTCCTATTGTTTAAAAATTACCCAGCATGGGGATATAGCTTGGCGGCATAAGTGCCTGCCTGGTAAGTGCAAGGTCCTGAGTTTGATTCCTAGTACCAAAAAAAAAAAAAAAAAAAAATTACCCAGCATGTGGTACTGTGTTGTAACAACTCAAAATTGATTAAGGTACCCTCTCTTTTATTCCTGAAGTATCTCACTTAGACATTAAGTGATACAATCACCCTAATTAACAGAAGTAAAGAAACATTCTTCTGATAGGACCTCCAAAAGAGGTTCCTAAATTATCCTCACTTTCATGGTTCAGTGTCGGGGAAGAGGAGCTGGAATCAGCAGAATGGCTTCCCAGCAAAATAAATCCAAGTTTGAGTCATACATTTCTGTGAAAGAGATCAGTTACATTTGGCTGCTTGGTGCTTATGAACACACTGTATCCCATAATTCTAAAGGACTTGAGAGTAGAAGATACTTGACAAGAAACAAATTCAGTTCTTGTAAAGGAAACATTTACTTTTCATTATGAAGAGCAGTGATGGGAACTTGTAGTACAGTTGAGGTAGGAGTAGGGAGCTTAAAAATCTATCCTGTGCACATTTTTAGCTGCTTTCCATAGCTACTCTTTAGCAACAATGTGCTACTTGGTTCTTAATCATTTTAAGTTTGTCTTTATGTCGTATGAGTTAAACAACTTGGTTTTAACTGGACTCTGACTTCTTTCTCCTGCAAAGAGAGATGTTAGCTGACTGCAAAGCCCAGAGGTCTTTGGCTTCTACATTCAGTTGGATCACAGGATCATTCCTTTCTTGATCATGTGGAATACTTGGCCTAGTCTATTCCAGAGAACAACTGGCCAAATTCTTTTACCCACATCCTGACCTGGGTGATGATATGTTGTAACATGGGCTGCAATTACTTACTAAGGTTTTCATTTCAGGAATGAGAAGGTGCAATTAATAGAACCAAAACAACACTACTAAAATAAGACAAAAGTTTGTAGCTAAGTTATTTAAAGGACTATAGCCTTTATACTTTTCTCTTGCTAACATCTCATCCTGGATTCCCTCCCTTCCCCATGTACCCTAAAAACAAAGCAATAAGGTGAAACTGTATCCATGACAGATGCCTGGAAACCACCACAGCTTTTGGAGGTCCTATCAGAAGACTGCCTCTGGACCTCTGCTACCTGGGTGATCATAAGACTTCATGTGTAACCCAACAGACAGGAATTGTCTGATCACCACTCTTCCCCCATGTACAGAAAAAACTGTGCTTTTATGTTTCTTGTAGGTCCATAGATGTTACAAGCTGGGGCCTGTAATTCTTTGTGGTAAGATCACCCCTCAGTGTTCCTTTGAGGCTCTAATCTTGGATTTGCTTGTACTTTCTGGGGCATGAGCTGTGCAGCTACCATTGGTTTTTTTCATGCATTGCAATGATCTGCTTTACTCTTTCAGCAACCTTGAGTTTCCACAATGTGAAACTGGTCTGGAAACAGAGAAGAGAAACTTGGCTATGGTTATTATATTAGAGAGACACAAGGTCTAAAAACAGAAGAAATTAAAAGTGCTTTTTTTGACACCTATGTCAGGTTATCTCCCCTCTATCCATGTGGCTTCCAGGAACCTCTAGCAGTGGCTCCTCAGGGAATCAGGTCTTACTGGGCATATCTGAAGTGAAGCATTGCTTGTGCTAAAGCTAACCTTTTAGCAGATGGCCAGCTACCTTTTGCACAGCTTTCAACATCCATCTTCGTTATTCTTCTATGATGGTCTGAATCTACTTATCACATTCTGTGCTCTAACTCACAACACAGAAAGTGTGGATACATATTAAAAGAAAAATCCTTTAAAAGTATCTTTTTCTACTTCCCCGCTCCTTTGGTTCTAAACGCCTAAAAAGGAAAAGTAAACAGTCCCCCCCACGGCTTGGTTCAGGGGAACAGACATTTGCGGGGGACCTGAAATGTTTCTGCCGCGTAGGCTGCAGGGGTCCTACAAACCCCGATCTCTGCACCGCCCTCTCTTCCTGCGACACATGGTTCCTGGAGTTGAATTTGAACAACTCACACAGACGGTTTGACAGGTCCCGTTTTTGAATGTGTCTTCCTCTCTTCCGAGCTCCGGCCTCAGACTAGGGACAACTGGCTAAAGCATTGAAGTGCCTGTGAAAGTGGCCCAGGAGTGGGGCCAGGAGACCGCCAGTCTGCCTGGTGCCAGCAGCTGCCGTGGACTCCAGGGGTCCAGCCTGGCCTTAGCCTGGGGAGCGCCCCCGAAGCAGGGGAGCACCGTGGGGCCGGGGCAGTGGGGCTCGGTTGCCCCATCATGCGGGAGTCCCTTGTGTTGTACTAGGGAGACACTGGCAGGGTTTGTGGAAACACACACCTAAAAAAAATGGGAGATTTTACTTATGCTTTAAAATTTAACTTTTAATTATTTTTTGGTAATAACTATTGGGATGTAATTTCCACAACACTCGATTTACTCATTTAAAGTGTACAGTTCGGTGGTTTTGGTACAGTTGCAGGGTTGTTCAGCCATGTTTCCGTTTTGCTCAATTTTGCATTCTGCCACTTCCCTCTTCTCTGGAGTGTTCTTACCTGGGACCTTGGCTGAACCCTTCTCCTCACCCAGGTTGGGGCTCAGTGACACACGGGGTGCTCAGTGCTGTCCGTCAGCTGGCTGTCTTCTCCTGCTGGCTTGCCTTTCCGGTCCTCTGATATCTTCTCATGTGTTTCTGGTCTGAGACCTCAGCTTCTTGAGGGCAGCATGCTGTCTATCCCTGCTGCTGCCTCAGTTTCCCAGTCTGTGCCAGGGTGGCATTAGGGACTGGGCAGTGGAGAGGAAGTGGCCAGCTCTCTTCTGTGACCTTCTGTAGAGACTGCAGCTGCTAAGGAGATGGGGCTGCCTCACTCTAGCTGGTTACCCAGTCAGCACTTTCTGGGATGTGATCGCTGGCCCCATGATACATTGCTGCCACCATCTCCTCATGGGCAGAGGTGGAAAAGTGCAAGAAAGTTTGGTGGGGTGAATCCTCCAATCAGGCTCCAGGAGCACCTGCATCCAACAGATCCTATCTCTGGCTACCTTTGCCATGTTAAACGGCATCGTGTCCTCCCTCTTCCTCATGTCCAACACTTACTCTTTCATGAGGAGGGAACTGCTAGCCCCTGGGGTCTTAGACCCATGTAGCAGAGGGAAGGGCAAAATACAAATTGGGCTTTGGATGTGCTATTTGAGCCAGAGCTAAATTTGAGTAGAAGTTTTGTATGTGAGTTTACAAACATATAATTAAGGCTCGTAGAGTTATCTAAATCCACTTTCTTGCCTTATAATTTTATGGTTAGAAGCATTACAGTTGTTTTTAGATTTTCATTATAACTGCAGTAGCCACAGATGGAACCAAATAGTGTTTGTTTATTTGTGTAACAAATTATGCCCCTCAGCTAACTTTACTGTGTAATTTGCACTGGGTGTGCATTTTGCAAAAAAGTATACATTGGTCTGAGGGTCTTCTCTTCCTTTGCTTCTGTCTTCTTCCCAAACCAGCATGACAATAGAAAACTGGGAAATCAGACACACATGTGGGGCCCAACTCTGCTCATGCGGCACACACGCCTGCAGACCCTCAGCTCCGGCTGGCCCTCAGCTCCGCCCTGCCAGCCAGCTGGGTAAACATGGGAGACTCAGCAAACCTCAGTGACTTTTTCCCCCCAAAAAGAACCTCTTACATTTCATTCCCTTTTAAAAATCAGTGTTCAGTCATTTACAGCTCATTAGTACAGTACGAGTAATTTAAAGTGCTAGAAACTTTATTGTCTTGATGATTAACTAGAAATGAAAATCATTTTTTTAGCAACTTTGGTACCTCCTAATTATGAAAAGTTCTGTAATTACTCAATTTTGCTTCTGATTTTTTATTGTTGCAGTAAGATTCACATGATATAAACTTGCCATTCTAACAAGTTTTGAGTGTACATTTCAGTGGTATTAAATATATTCATGTTATCGTGCACACATCACCATCAACCATCCATCTAACACTGTTCACCTTCCAAAACAGAAGCCCTGGATTCATTAAATGACAGTTCTCAGCTCCCCTCCCTCAAACTCCTAGTATCCACCTCCCACTTTCTGCCTCTATGACATTAACTACTTTAGGTTGCTCATACAGATGGGGTCAGATAGTTTTTGTAAATGACTGGCTCATTTCACTCAGCACATTGGCTTCAAGTTTCCTCCACTCCGTAGCATGTGTCAGCTTTATCTTCCTTCCTAAGGCTGAATAATATTCCACTGTATGCATATGATGTGTTTTCCTGTGTCAGTCTGCTGTGGATATTTGAGCAGCTTCCATCTTTCAGTTACTCTGAATAAGGTTGCTATGAACATGAATTTATCAATATCCTATTGAGATTGTCTTTGTAATTCCTTTGCGTAAATACCCAGAGGCAGAATCATTGTGTTATACTGGTAATTACATTTTTAATTCTTTGAGGATTGACTGTTATGGTTTGTGTCTACATGTCACCCCAAAGCATCATGCAGTCATGGGATGGGCTTCAAGAGTTTGTGATTGATTCCCAGTCCAGTGCTGGGATTATGGGTGTGAGTGCTACACCTACCCTGGGGCAGGCAGCCTGCAGACAATGTAAGGGTCCGGGGAAGAGTCTTGCTCACTAGCTCCTCCCTTTTTGCTTTGTTGCTTTTGCTATTTTCTACCACCATGAACTGTTCCCCTCTGCCATGTGCCACTCTGCTTTGGAGCCAGCTGATTATGGACTGAAACCTCCACAAACTGTGCGATAAATAAACCTTTCCTTCCCGAATTTTGGGTGTCACGTATTTTGTCTCAGCAATGGGAGAAAAGTAACCAAGACAGTGAGCATACAATTTGCTAAAGTGGCTGTTGTTCACCAACATGTGCTTACCAATATTTATTTTATAATAGTTGTTCTAGGGTTGTGAGGTGGCATATCGTTTTAACTGTAGTTTTGATTTTCATTTCTCTAATAATCAATGATATAAAACATCCTTTCATGTGGTTATTGCTCATTTGTATATATTCTTTGGAGAACTATCTGTTCAAGTCTTTGTCTATTTTCGATTTGTTTGTTTCTTGTTATTGTTGAGTTTTAGAGTTCTTTACATATTCTGGATGTTGAGCTCTTTTCAGCTGTAGGATTTCCAGCTGTTTTCTCTCATTCTTTGACCAAGTTTTAGTCACTCTTAGTTCTACACCTAAACAACAGGTAAAGCTCACTTTTTATAAACTACAAATATTTTTTATATAATCAGAACAATAGTTTTCTGAGTTGCATCGAGTTCAAACACAGCAATGCGTGAACTCCCACTGTAAACTGTGAAATGCTGTCTACACATGTAAGGAAAGTGACAAGGAAAAGGGAAATGAGTGCCAGTTTTCCTACCAGGCTAAAATTCCTTTTAAAATAATATTCTTTTACCTACATGTAAAGAATTTGGGTTTTGGAATGAATAAGGATGGATTCCTTTCTCTCTGTTCATTTGGGGTCTTCTGCTTGAACGAGGTCCATGATCAGTCTAGCTAACCACATACAGGGAACAGGCAACACAGCCTGGAGAACTCCTTCTGAGAGTATGCTTTCCTGTGCTCTTTGCTGGTCCTTCTTGGGAATCGAGACATTTCCACTGAAATCTTATTGTCTGTGAGCATCTTGTGATTTTTGTCTGTAGATGATTTTGTTAGTAGTTGCTACTTTTTCTTTGGTTTCAAATAGCCACCTGTGCAAATGTGTCTCAGGAAGTAGCAAAGCTAAGTTTATTAAAAAGTTATTAAAATGTAAGCAATTTTAATTGATTAGAAACTTGGGTGGATCCAAGGTTAGATCCAAACAATACAGGAGTGCTAGCTAAATCAGTTCCTTACCTAAACTTCAGTCCCTCTGGACTCCTGCTGAGATCACAGAATCATAAAGTTACAACTAAGGGCTAATGTAATATGTTAAGTTTCTGGTTTCTGGTTCATGCAGCATTTTTGGATAAATCATACCCTGAGAGATCCTGTCTCTGTTACAACACACGAGTGACCTTGACATGGACAATTCAGGTTTGGGGGCTTTATTTCCCTACTTGGAGTGTCAGAGTTGTTTGGGGTCATCCTCTGAACAAAGCTACTTCTAGCTCTGAAAATTCATGACTGGTAATTTCTACTTTTATACTCTCTGCTTTGTAGCTGAGAAATCACAGGAGTCTCTTGTGGTTGGATAGGCGGACTTTTTGCAATTTTCAACGGAAAAATGTGAAATTCCTTATACATCAGTTAAAAAATGAATTTATTTAAAATCTCTTCTTCCTTCCCTCCCTCTCTCCCTTTCTTCTTTCTGGGGTGGGGGGGGGCTTCTGCTATGTTTTAGGTGCACTGTCAATGCTGAAGATAGAGGAGTGGATGTGGCCACTGCCCTTGACTTCAAGCAGGGCTCCCAGTCACCTGCTGTTCTGGTTCCTCTGGACTAAGGGGCTTCCTGCTAAACCTGGGACATCCTAGAGAAACTAAGAGGTGTTGGTCATACTAAATGAGAGATACTGAACATAAATGAGCTTTTAAAACATGCAAACAGGATAATTTCAGATTGTAACAAGTACTATACTTTGTAGGACATCCTCAAGATGGTGTAATGGAGAGTATTTTGGGGGTGTGGATGGCACTGGTGATCTAAGGAGGGCTCTGAGATCAAAGATACTTTAGTGGGGAGTGGACAAGGAGGATAGAGACATGGCCAGTAGGAAGCAGCATGTATAGGAAGGAATAGAACTGGCCTCTCTGAGGAAGGGACAGTCACCAGGAGGACCCCCTGAAAAAAGGGAAAGGCTCTGGATTGGTAGGAGAGCCACTGAGAGGAACCTACCACCACTACCAGTAGCTAGTACTCCCTCCCAGACTTGCTTACTTTTTACCTCAGAGATCTGAGTAAGGAAGGTGTCTGAAGTCATACTGAGCCGAGAAGGTGACTCAGAGTGGGCACTGGCCACTAGCTGTGCTCACCTGAGGTGGCAGACTGCCATCCTCTTTTGTCCACAGTCACCCAGGACTAAGGGCAGCTATGTCACAAGATACCCTCCCCCAAGCAGGGGCAGCTTCTGTGGAGAGGCCAATAGGGCTGCTGGAGGAGCATTAGGGGTGTTTTGGATTTGCTCCAGCACTGAATGGGGACAGTTACAGGGCTAGTAATAGGCACTCTGGGTAATCAGGTTACCTCACTGTGAAAATAGTTTTGTTTCCACTTCATCCCTTCCCTGGGTCCTACTCAGGAACAGCATCTCTTACCTCCAGAACCACAAAGGCCAGATACAATGGTGCACAGCATGTTGGTGCTGTCAATAGAAGTGGAGCATATAGTTAGGCCACACACAAGCACACACACATGCATGCATGCACACACAAGCAGACTGTAACAGTCACTACCAGGGTGTACATCACAAAAAATGCTTAGGAAATGTGACTAAGAAATATGATCAAAACTTCCTTAGTCTGTTTTTCTTTTTTTAAAATCTGAGATCTCTTGTCTACCTTGTTGTCTTAGTTACTTTTCTCATTGCTGTGACAAAGTATTCAACAGCCACAAGGTAAGGGAGGAAAGGTTTATTTAGCTCACAGTTTGTAGAGTTTTCAGTCCATAATTCAGTGGCTCTAAGGAAGGGTGGTATCGCAGAGGAGAAACAGTTCATGGCAGGCAGAAGACAGCAAAAGCAAGCAAGCAAGGAAGAGACAAGGCTCTTTCTGTTCTTCTTACTGTATATAGGCTGTCATCTGTAGGGCAGGTGTAGCACTTATACCCTTAGTCCTAGGCAGAACTAAGGCAAACCAATCAGTGGACTTATTTACTAATCGTACACATTTGACCCAGCACTACACAATCTAGACTCAAACACCTCTGAAGAAGCACTGTAACCATGTGAGGCTTTGAGGGACATCCAGACACAGCCATGACATTTGTAGAGGGAGGAAATGTGCTCACATTCTGAGCAGAGACACAGAGTCATACCTGGGTCTTCTTTTCTTCCTTCCTTCCTTCCTTCCTTCCTTCCTTCCTTCCTTCCTTCCTTCCTTCCTTCTTTCTTTCTCTTTCTTTCTTTCTTTCTTTCTTTCTTTCTTTCTTTCTTTCTTTCTTTCTTTCTCTCCTCTTTCTCTCTTTCTCTCTTTCTCTCTTTCTCTCTTTCTCTCTTTCTCTCTTTCTTCCTGATCCTCATTCTTGTTGCTCACAAATACTGAAGGTTTATGTTAATAATCAGAATACCATTGATTAAATACTGAATTAAATACTGATTCAATACTGAGGATTGGTTCTGTGAAGACAGAAAGTGGGGTGATGCACCCAAAGTGGGCTGGCTGCCCCCTCCATTCTTCCCTTATCTACGAGGTTTCCCATGTACCATGGCTGCGACCCAGCCAGGTCTGGGAAGGGCATGAATGGGTCATTCTCTGCCTCTCTTTGCCTCCCTTCTGCACACCTCAGCATCTCTGCTGGCCTGGAAGCTGTAGTGGCCATGAAGTCCACAGATTAGAGCTGGCCTGGGCTCTGCTCCTGCCTCTACATTGTTAGAACTGACTTAATTCCATATGAAAGGTGCTGTCTTCATCATGTTCTCTTTGCTGGAACATAATTCCCAACACTTACAATTTGAATGAGGAGAACTTTGCTTCAGTCTGTGTTGGAGCAAGGCATAAACAACATGAGAGAGAGATCCGGCAGATGCAAAGCTATTCCTGTCATGAAGGCCAAACAACAGAGAGAAGGAAGGAGATGGGAGAAGAAACAACCTTTGAGACCACTGCACAGTAACCACCTTCAACCAGACCCAACTTCCTAACAGCATAGTTAACTATGAAATTCATTCATGGATGAATCCACCCATGTGTGTTGCTCCCCATGTTCCAACTGCCTTCCAAACACAGCGTTCAGGGGACATTCTAGCTCTAAGCTAGAACAAAGGTCTAGGGTACATCATGCCTTGCCTATGGTGCCTATTGTATAGACTCAGTGTTCTTATTATGATGTTACAGTTCACATTTTGGTTCAAAGTCAGAAATAAAGTTGAGAGCTCAAAGACACTGTGTTTGGAGTTTGTTGAGGCCTGATGCACTGAGACCCCCTGCAAGGAGGGAGGCCAACCACTCCCTGCTTCTGCAGCTCTATGTGCGCATTTTGCTTCTTTGTCAGAGTGTTGTCCACCTCCTGAGGCAAACCTGGACATCAGTCTCACTGCCCCGTGGAAGAGCCCTGTCCTAGTCCCATCTCACCTTGCAGGGCCACTCCAGGGCTATGTCTCTTAGACAGGGGGTCCACATCCCCCTCAACCTTGTGTGGTTTCAGAGGGGAAATTAAATATAGTAAAATG
>PVLD010002189.1:31373-173416 GCA_004027595.1 Dinomys branickii
AAAAAAAAACAAAAAAAACCAAAAAACAAAATGCATGCCTACCAGCTGCCATCCACAACCTTATACACACACACACACACACACACACACACACACACACACACACACACACTCAATTTTCATACCCTTTCTGCAGCCTAGTTCCCTCATAGTCATCCTGAAGAATAACCTGACAGTATTTTCAGAGCCTCTGATGAATTAATGAAACATAAGCACCTTTAGAAGACAACACTGTCAACCAGAGGCTGGCCAACTTTTCCTGCAAAGGGCTAGTTAGTAAATATTTTAAGCTTCTCAGGTCTCATGGTCTCTGTTGCAATATGTCAACATTGCTTTTGTAACACAAGATCACCCATAAACAATATATAAATGACAGCATGACTGTATTCTAGCCACATTTTGCTTGTAGAAATGGACAGTGAACTTGATTTGACCTGTGGGCATGTAGTTTGTCAGCCTGTGCCATAGGGAAAAGGACGGCCACTGTAGTAGCAGGCCTAGATTTTGTAGCTGGTAACTAGGGCTGAGTCTCTACATAGGTGAGGGCTTGGGTCCCTGCCCTCCTGCCTGGCTGCCCCGAGTTGGAACGGTGGTCAGCACCTGTGGACTCCCTACACAGCCCTGGAGGCTGCTGAGCTGCTTATTAGCCTGCCGAGATTTGGAGGGTGGAAATTTACACGTCCACAGAAAACCTTATCTCTGCCAAAGACTGAGTCAGAGTTCAGGGCTTAAGCCTCCGGCCTGGAGATTAACCTGGAACCTCACATGGGTAGCCTCCCGGTACCGGGTGTGGGGCTGGGTCTGACTCCAGCCCCAGTGCTGTTGCCTCTGGGAAGGTCCTCAGTGCTGCTGCAGGAACTGAGCAAAGAAAGAAACAAGAGTCTCCATTTTCCGCTTTTTGCCTTAATTGTGTGTATTTCTACCAAATCTGAGATGAGAAGATACTTTGGAAATAACAGCAGAACATGAAGGAATTTATTTCCAAGGCCAAGAGTGACTGGACTGCTGAGCACTGAGTTCCCAGCAGGACATGGAGAAGCACAGTGCAAAACTCACATTTCTTCCCCAGAACTTTGTTCTGTGGGCTCCATCAGGCTGCTTTCTGTGGGCCTGGAAAGTGATCGCACTTTCCTAAGAGCTGTGTCCTTGTTGAACATGCCTGTGCCAGCAGACAGGATCTATTTCAAAAGGAGCTTTTGGTTCCCTGTTGACATTTTGGAACGTCTTGTTATTGTCAGTCATGCAGTAAACAATGGTCTCACAAAAAACCCGGGAGTGGGGGGTTGGAGAAGACACTTCTGGGCCATCTTAGCTGTGTGTTTTCCACATGGAGAGCTCAAGGCCTGGGCAGTGAGGATGCACTTTGGAGTCAAGCAAGTAAGTTGCTATGGAAGGATGGCCAGAGCCCAGTTATGTGGGTCAGCACCATGTGACAGAATGCCACCAGGGGTCGGTTTGAAACTGTACCACAAAAATAAAGGGAATTTGCTTTTCCTCTTTGAACTTGAAATGTAAAGAAGTGTTTGCCTCATTCTCTTGACCCAGCTTTCTCAAATCATATGAAATCAAGCTTGCTTACTTGCATGGAAGTCTTCTTTTCGTACTGATGGGTCGGCATAGGCCAGGTTGTGCTGTGGTAGCAAATGACTCCAAAAGCTTGGTGGCTTACACATACTATCTTGTGTCTCCCGCTCAAGTCACATGTATGTTGCTATGGTTTTGCTCTTTATCTCCTAATTCCAGGCTAAGGTAGGCAGGGGTACACAGGGTTGGGACACTATAAGGGCCAAATCTGTCTTGCCACCTGCTTTTTCAAAAAAAGTGGTGGTGAAACATAGACATGATTGTTCATTTGCACACTGTTTGTAACCCTTTTGCTCCATAACAGAGCTATGGAGTTTTGCTTAGACACTGCAACAGAGATAGTGTAGCTTCCAACACCAAGAAGGTCTGCTTTTTCAACCTGGAGCAGGTTGAGTGACTGGGAGACAGTGAATTAAAGGTTGATCCTGTAAATTCTTTCCAAAAGTGACACATGGCTATTTTTTTCACACTTCCTGAGCTATAGCAAGATGCATGGCTAATTCTTGACATCCACAAAGTGGGATAGGAAATTGATCCATTCCAACATGATTTGCATTTTTTGTATTTGTGGATGCATTTTGGGCTGCAAAGAACAAAAGTGGATTCTGTTTCATTTAAACAGAAGAAAGGTTTATGTTAAGGTAAACAGGTAACCACACAACTGGGGGGAAAAAAAAACCAAAGAAAGAGGCTCCAAAGAGAACAGCAAAGTGGGTCCACAGTTACAGGGGAGCAGCAGCTTCTCTGAGCTGATGAGCCATTCTGGCCCTTGCCCAGCACGTTTCTCAGAAGCCTCTGGAGGTAGCTTTAACTGAACCTTAGCCCACACATCCCTCCCTCAAGATTTCAAATGCTGGGTGGGTGCTGCTTACTGATCACACTGAACCACATGGCCATGTCCTGGTTGTAGCGAAGGCTGGAAAAATGAATAGAAGGACTTTATCTCTGGCAGAAGCAAGGGACCCTGACTCCCCTGAAGTTGTATAAAGTGAGGAAATTCATCAACAGAAGAAACCATGCTGCGAGCCTGAAGAGTGCTTGTCACTGGCAGTTGAGTGGAAAGACTTCTAACTGAGCTTTTGGCAGGCAGCTTGCTGGAATGAGTAGGAGGTGGGAGAGTTTCCTCCCTTCTGGCCATTCTCCTCATTATTGCCCATTTCCATGCGATACTCGCAGGAGTTAAGTCAGTAATATAGTCACAGCAGGAGAGAGGGAGAGGAATGCATATGAGAATCCAGCAGAACGTACAAACACAGCTTGCATTATTAGGAGTCAGTGGCTTATGTCTGTCTGTCTGTGTGTCTGTCATTGGATGCAGGGAAGAAGTAATCTGATCATTTGGGGTGGAAGTTGGTTTTGAAGGCTTGAGTTCAAAAGACAATGAACCAGAGCTGCAACCCTCTGGGGGCCAGAGGATCACTGTAACCAAGACTCACTGCTACACACAGCTGCCTGCTTGAGCCCTTGGAGTTTGTACCGAGTGAACTTACCAGTCTAAGTGACGGAAGGGAAGGGAGCCAGGAGGCAGAGTTCTCCTTCCTGGGTCCCTCTGAGCCCCAAATCTGATCCTACCATCTGGTTTTGGAGTCCTAGTGTCCTGGAAGCTTTGGCTCAGTCAGCCCCCTTCCATCTGTGAGTCGAGAGCACACTGGGTCTCAGGGCTGACAATCCCATGTCTTAGTAAAACCAGGACCCTAACACCATGATTAGGTTCCTGCAATCCTAGATTTTCACTACTTTCCTCCCTCAGGTTCGGTACCATGTCTAAGAGATGTTTTCCGGAAGCTTAGTGCTCCCAACCAAGCTGACTTCTTTTGTCTCTTTGTCGTCCTGTTGACCTCTCTATCCGTTTCCCGCAATCAGCCTACCTCAAAGGCCTAAAGTAAATGCTGCTCTTCCAGAGGAAATGAGGTCAGTATGTCAAAGTGGTATCTGTGCTACTAAATTACTTGCTGCACAATTCACAGCAGTCAAGATATAGAGTCAACCTCAATGCCCATTAGCAGATAAAGCAAATGTGGTACATATTCACAATGGAATATTCAGCTGTAAAATAGAAGGAAATCCTGTCATTTGCAACAGTATGGATGAGGCTGGAAGAGATGCTAGAGACAGAAAGACAAACAGTGCATGACCTCATTTGTGTGGAATCTTTAACAGAAATCAGATCAATAGAAGTGGAGAAAAGGAAGGCGGTCCCAGGGGCTAGGTCGGGAGTGAGGATGGTATGTAGGGAAAGGGGATGTGTGGGTTAATGTGTCCAGAGTGTCAGAAGGGGTAAGTTCTAGAGATGTCATGCAACATGACGGCTATTAATCATAATGCATTGCCTACATGAAAAGTGCTAAGACAGTAGATTTTAAATGTTCTCATCGCAAAAAATAAGTACACTAGGTGATAATATGGTAACTAGCTTGATTTAAACACACAATGATATACAAATGTATCAAAACATCATGTGACACCATAAACATATATATATATAATTTTCCATATTAACTTAAACAAATAAAAAAGAATAGATGTGGAGATTGCTTCATCCAACCAGCCATCTTGTCAAGCTGCCCTCTCCTTCCTTTTTGTCTGGTGAAGGAGCTTGAGTGGGAGGGAGGCTCAGTGGTCCTAGCACCGCGGTTCCCCCTGTATGGTGGCTCCCCCGGAAATCTCCTCTGACCTTCTCAGACAGCTTGCCCAGCCCTCTGACCACCACACTGGCTTCATTCTGCTTCATTTTCAGGTCTGCTACCATTGGCTCCTGGGCCTGTTCTCCAACTTTGGAGTCAGGAAAGGTGACGACTTTACCAGCTAGCCTGAGCTTGTCTTTTGTGAGAATACTTATGCACTCAATTCTTGAAAAGAGCCAAAAAGCACCAGGTATGGTGGTGCATGCCTGTTACTGAGTAACCCCATACTGTGGGAAACAGAAGTGGGAGGACCGCAAACGTAATCCTAGGCCAGCCAATTTAGCAAAACTCTCTGCTTCAAAATGAAAAAAAGAAAAATATTAAAAAGTGCCTGGGCCTAGACTAGATCCTCAGTACTGGGAAAAAGAAAAAAGATAGAAAGAAACTTGATAAAGAAAATCTGATATATGTACACAATGGAGTACTACTCTGCCATAAAGAAACATAAACTCTGAGGCATTGCAGGACAGAAGGCTACAACTTGATAACATAATGTTAAGTGAAATAAGTAAGACACAGAAGTCTAGGCAGCACAATTTCTATTACATGAGAAGTCGAAATATATGTGCACATCAAGAAAGAGCAAAACAGAATATAACAAAACAGGAAATAGGAAGAAGTTCAAATACTTTCTAAATTCTCTGTTTCAAAAATATTTCAATATATATGTTAATATTCTGTTGTTTTAAAAATATTTCAATATATACGCTAATTTGCTTCATTTATACTATTAGTTTCTCTTAGTTCATTGAAAAGAAAGTTTTGTGTTATCTGTTTTATTGGTAAGAGAGAGTGTTTGTTGTCTATGATCTGCACTCTGAGTAACATATGAGCAATTCTTTTAAGATTGTGGTATACAGTGTATTAACTCTTGTGATTCTCTATTTTGTTATGAAATTTTGTTTATTTTTCCATAAGGAGTAAGAAGACTGCTTTAAAAATTTTTCATTGTTAATATCTAGTTGTATAAAAATACTAATAATTAACTTGCAAAAGGCAAAAAAGTGCACTGCTTCAATCTTTATTCAGTCAGAAATGATGAAAGCTTTTCCCTTCCTTCATCTAAATGACTTTCATCTAAAGTTGATTTATTTTTATTGATAACAACAAGAAGTTTTGATTTGTCATTATTTACTGCATAACAAAAAATCCTTTTATAGATTGACTATCCCTAATCTGAAAATCTGAGATTCAAAATACTCCAAACTCTGAAAGTGTTTGAGCACCAATATGATACTCCAAATATTTCAGATTTTTGAGCATTTTGAATTTCAGATTTTTGGATTAGGGATTTTTAACTGGTAAGGCCTATGTAAATTTCCCAAACTCTGAAGGAAATCTGAAATCTGAAACATTTTTAGTTCCAAGTAATTTAGATAAGGGATATTCACTCAATCTGTGGTCAAGTTAAATTGACACTTTTATTTTACTTAAAAAATAATG
The DNA here is from genome assembly GCA_004027595.1 of Dinomys branickii. Classification (NCBI taxonomy): domain Eukaryota; kingdom Metazoa; phylum Chordata; class Mammalia; order Rodentia; family Dinomyidae; genus Dinomys; species Dinomys branickii. Next base: position 37,085 of record PVLD010002189.1, read on the forward strand.
CATATTCAATAGTATCTCCCCAGTGGAGGTAGCCAAGGGATCCTCTGGTCAAGTACTTAATTATACAAATGGGGAAAATGAGGCACAGGCAGAAATAGTTACTTTCCCAAAGTCACCCAAAAGTGTTCCTTCACCAATGTTCTTCCCTCTTCTTGGCCCCCTGCTCTTTCTACAAAGTACTTCTGTTTCTCCTGGAGACCTTGTCAACCCTCCCTAGTGAGCTGCTTTTATCTGGAAGATAGTCAAATCCTAGTACACCTCATGGGCTGAGCTAAGTGTGCTGCAGCTATGAGAGCTGTGCACAAGCCAGTGAACTGACAGCAATGATCAGGAGGCCTGGGGCACCTCCACCTGCTCAGGTCACCTACAGTTGCGGCTTCCCTGAACCTTGGACAGCAGAAATCTGGGGCAGAGTTGAGGAAAGAGGACAGTTGGCTCCAGGAGTCTGCAGAATCAGAGGTGACTTGAAGGCTCTGGGAGGGAGAGCAGTGAAGCCTGTTGGCCCCTGGAGGCTTTCAGTGGGGAGGGTGTCGCTGAGCTATACTTCCAATACACAGTGATTTTCTCAGGTCAGGTGCAATTCCTACTGTGGATGTTTAGGGGAGGTGCAAGGAAGGGTCTTTGCAGTCCTCGAGTGGTGGGGGATGTCACGCAAAGCAGAAATGGAGCCCACAGGAGCTGTGCCCTGGGCCATGTAACCTGCAGCAACTTATGTGGGCCCGGAGCCCAGGCAGCATTGTGTATGTGGCTCATTCTATGAAAAGGTGCATATCAAAACTAACTAACAAAAACCCCAAATTACAATAAAGAAAACTATGGAGTCTAAGACTTGCACGTGGTTCTTTGAACAAAAGACAAAAGAGGCCCCACTTTGCAAGGAGGCCAGCAGCAGAGATGCTGCAGTCCAGGAAGAGGCCTCCCCTCTGCTTGGGGTGCGGCTCTGCTGAGTGTCATGTTACCTTCCTAATGAAAAGCAGACGCTTTCGGAATGACCTCATGCAAATGAAAGATGATTCCCATCCCCACGTGGCGACTGGGGGGACCTGGGATTTGTCATGGGGATCTGTGTGGCTCTGCCCTCTCCTGGACGAGGGGTCACGAGGAAGGGGATGAAGGACAGGCGGGAGCTGATCTCACCAAGACGCCACACTCACATTCTGCACTTACATTTTTGTTCTCTTTGCTGCAAGGATGTGAAAAAGCAAAATAGTATCTTTCTGGTTTTGACTCTAGGAGGGCAGAATTCTAGATTTTATGCTGTAGCGGGTATCTATTGCATGCTGTCCTTGGTGTGAGCGAAGCAGTCTTTTATGATGTTCACCTTTTTGTTCCGCTTCCTACCTTGCAACGACCCACCATCAGTAGATAAACTGAGTTCACGGGTGCCCTGAGTATAATTCTTCCTTTTCTGAAGGTACAGCAGCACCTGTCCTTGAAATACCAGCCCACATCTGCTTGTGAGGTCTCTTCATCCTGAGTTCCTGCACCATGCCTCTCACATGCCTTGCCGTTGCTAGGTGTCCCTGCATGGTATCCATCTCTGGTGTGACATCAGTGATTCCACACTGTCCTGATGGGAGAGTGGCTGCTTCACTCACTGGACACTGAGCCCCCTGCATAAGGAAAATGGGCCCATTACCTTCGAAACTCCAGTGCCCTTATGGAAGCCAGCACAGCACCTGGAATGGCTGGTGCTCAGCAAGTGCCACTGATCGAGTGAATTAAGGAATTTCTGTCTCAGGCCCATAAAGTTCCATCTGATTTTCCAACTTTGAATAAAGACTCTGAAAAAAGTGGCTCATAGACAATCAGCAAAGATAATTGAGTCTTAGGAAGAGAATCCAGAGTTCTGCTTTTAGGGCCTGTGATATTTCTGGAAGTCACTGGAAGCAAAAGACTTGCCAGAAAAAGAAATATTTTTCCTCTTTCCTCTGTCTCCACAATCCTATCCGTTCATAGCTGGAAGCAGGCCCCACACATTGAGGAAACTTCTAGTATCTGAGGTAGAGCTCTAACAGAGTTTCCTGAGATGCCTGTATATACTCCGAAACATCACAGCGAACTCTGGTGTTGTTTAGTGTGATCTGAGGTCCTGTCTTTGTGGTGTCTATATCTAATTGTGGGAATTACCAGGTCAATAACAATTATTGTTGTCAAACTTGGGCTGATGACCAGTAACACATTTGTAATCTTTATTTCTGAATTAATGCAAGGAAATAAGTCTAATAATGTCAGACTTCGGGAACTGTGACAAGAGCCCTGTGGGCAACATAGGGCTCCTTTGACTGTAAATAAAAACCTAGCCTTGAAGAAGAATTTACAAGCATATACTAGCAGAGTTGAAAATATCCAGAGGAATTTCAAGCTTGGTTTGATTTCAAGTGCTCAAATGAATAATCAAGGCTATCTTTTCCATGGTTCAGAGCTCTTTTCCTATATTTTTCTTATTCCCAAGTACCATCCTGTTCCCCTCTCCTTGGGGTCCAGGGTCAAGTTTTCCAAATTCATCTAAAGTGGAAAAGAAGAGACTGTTTCCTCCTAGAACCACCTGCATAGTCCCAGAGTTCGTTTGGATTAGTCTGATTTGAGGCAGGTGCCTTGTGTCACTTGTCTCAAAGAAGCCACACTTCCAGAAGGAGAGGCCCCCAAATCACCGCTGCAAACGAGAATGGCTGTCAGTAGCTGGAAACAACAGGTGGAGATGAACATAGAGGCACAGCTAGCCTCTTCCCAGAGGCTCCCAAGTATGGGTGCTGCGTTCTGTGATTGTCTTAGTTATTTTGGTCTTGTTTATGAGACAAAACGCCCAGTGCCCAGAATTCAGGGAGGAAAGCTTTATTTAGCTCACAGCTAGTGGAGGTTTCAGTCTGTAATCAGCTGGTTCCAAGGCAGGGCGGCATAGCACAGGGGTAGCAGTCCAACGTGGCCAAAGATAGCAAAAGCAACAAGAGCAAAAAGGGATGGGAGCAAGCCTCTTGTCCCTCCTTATATTGTATATCAGCTAACTGCCCATGCCCATACCATCTTTGTGCCTTCCTCTTCCACAAAATGAGGGTGCTTATAAAGTAAGGACCTTGGATTCCTGCTGAATCACTTAGATGAACTTTTAAACTTTTCAGGTTGACATAATGAACAACATCCTAGAGCAGGAAAGGCATGTCCTTTTCACCCCAGGATGTAGAAGTGCTGAGTTACTTAGTTAAGTTTCTGGACTCCTCAAATTGACACAATATACCAAAGATGATAATCCACCCCATTTCAACTTGGCAACCAGAGACATTTTTTTAAACCAGTTTTTAGATACAAAAACATTATTCTTATTTTACAACTTAAACAGTGTGACACAGGTTTAACAATACTTAAGAATAGTATTAAGACTATCGACATTATATTACATTGAGCCATAACATTTTTCTCCTGGTTCCCCAGAGACTCATGCACATCCCTATATACAAAAGGCATTTAGTCCATCTGTAAAAGTTGCCAAAGTCCTGAAAGTTTTAGTATTGCTGAAAAGTCTAAGTCCCAAGTCTCCTCCAAGGTGTAAGGCAAAGTCTTAGTTGCATGCCCCCGTAAAAATGAAAGTTAAACACTTCCAACATTTAATGGCACAAAATAAGCATTTTTATTCCAAAGGTTACAAACAGGGGAATACAAAGGAATGGAACCAAAGCAAGTCCAAAATCCAGCAGGGCAAACATTAAGTCCTGTAGTTTCACAGCCAGTGTCTGGAGCAATTTGCGGCACATTGTGAGCCCCAAAGGACTTCCATGACTCCACTCATACGGCACTTCTGGTGGTTACAGCTCCCACGGTTTCTCTCTCAGGCCCACTTTGCTTTCTCCTTGCAGCTTTCCTTAGACAATCCACGTTTTGGGCTTTTTCAAACTTTTGGGGTCCCACTGCAATTTAGGCTTTCTACTCATGGTTTTACACTCTGCACTCTCAGGGGCATAGTGCCTGGCCTCCCAGGCCTTCTGAAACTGAAGTGGAAGCCTCTTAAACTTCAGAACACTTGCATTTTGTGTGTCATATGGAGCAGTAGCCAGGCTTTTTCTTTCTTCTCATGGTGTAGGGGTCAAATGCCTGAATCACTGAACACTCTGAAACTGATTTTGAGGAACAAACTTTTTATGCCACCGCCATTCTGGAACATGGCATCCTGTAGCTTTTTCCTCAAAGCAAAATCTTTCACCTTTGCAGTTTTGAGGCTGCAAAGGGTGGCGATCTGCTGCTTCTTTTGATGTTCTCAGGCCATCATTTTATCTTTCTTTCTATTTTTTGTTTTTCTTCAGCAATCAAGATCTCCTCTGCTCAGCCAGGTGTGATGGTGCATGCCTGTAATCCCAGCACTCGCCTATAATCCCGGTACTCAGGAGGCTGAGGAGGCTGAGGCAGGAGGATCACTGTGAGTTCAAGACCAGTCTGGGCTACAAAGTGACCTGAAGGCCAGCCTGAACTGTGTAACGAGACTCTGTCTCAGAAAGACACACACACACAAAATCTTTTCTGCTCTATCTTTATACTCTACAGCTTTACTGGAACTTTTTTTTTTTTTTTTTTTTGCCAAACTCACAACATTTTAAACCATCCTTCTTGGCTCTTCGTTAATTTTTAACACAAATCTGGCTAAAAGCCTCCACCAATAGCCATGCCATAACGCCAGCATTTAACTGCCTTAAAATTTCTTCTGCCAGGTTAGTCAGTCTGCTGCTCTTAATTTTAGTCTCAGGCAAAGTCTCTGGACATGGGCAAATGCAGACAAACTTTCTGCCAAGCCATAACACACATCATCTGGAGTTCAGCACTGAATGCAGTTTTTCCCAGTAGAAACCTCCCACACCTGGTCTTTACTGGTAGGACTTTTATCATCCTTCTGGTCTTCTCAGCTCTGACTAGAGTCTCCCATATAGAACAGCTGCAGGCATTCTAAGTACTCCTTTTTCACTAGGTACTTAAAGTTCAGGAGATGGCCTCTTAACTAAATTTCTTTTTTTTTTTTTTTTTTTTTGCGGTACTGGGGATCGAACTCAGGACCCTGCACTTGCTAGGCAAGCGCTTATTCCACTGAGCTATATCCCCAGCCCCTGAGATGGCCTCTTTATACAGAGTGAAATAAGAATGTATTTTTGATTGGAGTAAATGTTGAAGGTACTCTTTTTGTATGCCTGTTTTTGGATCGTCTTTTATAATTCCTCACTGTAGCAATACAGAGGGATATGTCTTAAGGATCATTTTTTGGTCAGAAAGTTTTGGTTGGAAACCAAGCAAAAGCAGAAGAAATCTAAAGGCAGAAGCTCTGCAAGCAGGCAGCCATGCGCTGGGGTGGGCACAGAGGTGAGGAGTGCAGTAGCCTCTGTCCCTAGTGGCTTTTGCAATGTGTTCAAAAGAGACAGCTGCTGCATGGTCATTGCTTCCTTCCTTCCTTATCAATCACAGCCTGAGCATCCTCATCTGGCGATAATGTTGCATAGTACTCAGTATGCTGTATGCACTTGATAAATATTTGTCAATGAAACTAGAGTAAATAGCCATTTGTTTCACAACTAGAGATGACAGGTTAGCATAAAGACACAGTACTCTTGTTGACATTAGTGTTAAGGAACTTCTGCCTTGGACTAATTACAGGTGCTCCTCTCTATGTGTGGGAAATTGGTTTCAAGATGCTCAAGGGTATCAAAATCCACAGATGCACAAGGGCTTGATATACAATGATAAAATATTTGTATGTAATCTATACACACCTTCCAATATACTTTAAATCATCATTAAATTACTAATACTACCTATTATATATACTATATATATAAATGCAATGTAAATAGTTATTTAGAGAATAAAGACAAGAAAAAATCTGTACATGTTCAATACAGATAAAGTCATTTTTTCCTGAGTGTTTTCATTCTGTGGTTTATTGAATTCTTAGATGTGGTATCCTTGGTGTGGAAGAACCACTCACTCCTAATAGATCCTTTTTGATTTGAATGATTAATATAAAGACAAGCATTACTAATAATGCTTGAGCTTCCTTGCTGCATTTATGTTAATTTCCCTTGTGCCTTCTATTTCGTTTACTGTTCTACAATGCATTTATAATTTATTACTATTTATTATCTCTGTATTACAGAAGAGAGAATGTAGGCAATGCCCACAATCACATCAACGTTAATTGATGGAGCCAGGTTCTTCTTAGAATCCAGTGTGCCTATAGGTATAAAACTTTAGAGCTGGAGGGTCTCGGTGGGCAAAGAGGAAATAGCAATAGGACAAAGGTCACAGATTTCCTGACCTTGTCTACTGGAAAAATTCTTGCCACTCAGCTGAATCAGGCAGCATCCAGCAAGCCTTCTGTGATCTCATTGTTTTCACAAACTCTTGTCTTGACTGACAACTGTGTCAGAACCCATTAGACTTTAAGCAGAAGGACCTGGAAGTGAGAAGAGTGGCAGGAGAACATAAATGGACATGAAATATCAAATAAGCACTAACACAATTGTGTTGGGGGACCTTAATATCTCATTGTCACAAATAGATCAGCCAGACAAAAGAATCCCCAAAGATATATCAGAACTGAATCAAATCTGTGAACAAACAGACTTAGTAGGTGTTTACACAGTGTTCCATCCAACAATATCAAAATACACATTCTTTTCAGCTGCATATGGAATGTTACCTAAAATACACTACATACTAGTCCATAGAACAAGGTTCTATGAATACAAAGTGAATATAAAGGAATAGAAATGATCCCATGCATGTCATCTGACTATAGTGTGATGAAATTGGAAATCAATGACAAAGGAAAATCACAGAACTCCATAAACACATGGAAGTTAAATAACACCTTCCTGAACAAGCAGTGGATCACAGATGAAGTTAAAGAAGAAATTAATTGTAGCTACAATTAAATTATACACAATGAAAGCAGTCCTAAGAGGGAAATAGTGGTAAATTCTCATATCAGGAAAGCCAAAAAAACTCAGATAAGCAACCTAATGTTTTACCTCAAGATTCTACAAAAAGAACAAGATAAGCCTAAAGCCTATAAGAGGGAGGAAATTATAAAGATCAGAGTAGCAATTAATGCAATTGAGACTAAGGAAACAATACAAGAAAATCAATGAATTGATGAGTTTGCTCTCTAACGGATTAAATAAAATTGATAAATCCTTAGTGAACTTTATCAAAAAAGGAAAGAAAAGATTCAAATAAATGCAATTAGGAATGAAAAGGGTGAAATCACTACAGATCCTGTTGAAAATTAGAAAATTATCAATACTTACTACAAGAAGCTTTAATAAGATAAAAAGACACAGAGAAATGGAAAGATTCCATTTCCACAATTTCCATATGCAAATTACCAAAGTTGAACCAAGGAAGTGTAAAAATTTGAAAGAAGCCAGTATCAGTTAATAAAATAGAAAATGTAACTAAAAACTTACCAACAAAGAAAAGCCCAGTCTTGATGGATTAACTACTGAATTCTACAAGAAATTTAGAGAAGATATAATACTAACTCTTAATGCTAAGACCCAATCTAACTACTCAAGCTCTTTAATGAAATTAAAAAGGAAGCAATATTCTCTAATTTATTCCTGGAGGCAGGTATTATGCTGATACCAACACCGGAGAAGAGCCAACCAAAAAAGAGAATTATAGGCCAATCTCCCTAATCAATATAGATGCAAAAATCCTCAATAAGATACTAGTAAACAGAATAGAGCAAATCATCAAGATTATATACCATGATCAAGCAGGATTCATCCCAGGCATACAGGGATGGTTTAACATATGCAAATCAATAAATATAACACACCATATTAACAGAGCCAAAGACAAAAATCACATAATCATCTCAATAGATGCAGAAAAAGCTTTTGACAAAGTCCAACACCAATTCATTATAAAAAGCCCTACATAAAATTGTAACAAATTGTCTTTATCTCACTCTGATAAAATTCATCCATGACAAACCAACAGCCAACAGCATGCTAAATGGACAAAAACTGAAAGGTTTTATTCTAAAATCAGGAAGAAGGCAAGGATGTCCACTATCACCACTCCTATTGAACATAGTTTTGGAAACATTAGCCAGAGAAATCAGACAAGAGAAATAAATAAAGGAAATAAAGATAGGAAAGGAAATTATCATTATTTGCAGATGACATAATACTCTACACAGAAGACGTCAACAACTCCACTAAAAGACTTATAGAATTAATAACCAAATTTAATCACATAGCTGGATACAAAGTCATTGGTCAAAAATCAATAGTATTCCTGTACACAAATAACAAACTCACTGAGGCAAAAATTAGGGAAGCAACACCTTTCACAATAGCATTGAAAAAAATGAAATTCAATATAAAGGAAGTAAAAGATCTCTTCAATGAAAACTATAGTACTCTGAAAAAGGAGATCTAAGAGAATATCAGAAAATGGAAAGCTATCCTTTGCTTTTGGATCACAACAGCCAATATACTGAAAATGACTGTACTCTCAAAATTGGTATACAGATTTAGTGCAATACCAGTCAAAATACCATTATCATACCTCACAGAATTAGAGAAAACAATCCCGAAATTCATTTGGAACCAGAAGAGACCTAGAGTAGAAAGCAATTCTAGGCAACAACTGCAAGGTAGGGTCCATTATAATCCCTGACTTGAAGTCATGCTACAAAGATGCTGTGATAAAAACAGCATGGTACTGACAAAAAGCAGACCAGAGAATCAGTGGAACAGATTAGAAGATGCAGAAACAACTTCAAACACATTTAACTACCTTACCTTTGACAAAGGGGCCAAACATGTTCACTGGAAGAAAGATAGCCTCTTTAATAAATGGTCTTGGAAAAATTGGCCTTCCACATACTGGAGACAAAAACTAAACCCATGTCTATCATCATGCACTCAACTAATACCAAAATGTATCAAAGATTTAAATATGAAAACAGAAACACTAAATCTGCTAGAAGGAAAAATAGAACTCTTGAAAACAGAGGTATAGGCAAAGATTTATGAACAAGACCCAGATTGCTTGGGAAATATTTGAAAGAACCAACAACTGGCATCTCATTTATTAAAAAGCTTTTGCATATAAAAGAACTCATGAAGTGAAAAGACATCCCACAGATTGGGAACAAATTTTAGCCAGTTTCTCCTCCCACAAAGGACTAATATCTAGAACATAAAAGAATTGAAAAAAACTAGACCCCCTAAATTGAAAGACCCAATTCAAAAATGGGCATATCCCAGATGAAGTAGTACAAAGAGCAAATAAATATATGAAAAAATGTTCAACACCATTGGTCATATAAACAATGCAAATTAAAGTAACACTGAGATTCAATCTCACTACAGAAAAAAATGGCTTTTATAAAAAACTCAACCTATATGAAATATTGAAGAGGTTGTGGGGAAAAGGGAACCCTTTTCCTCTGTTGGAGGGAGTGCAGACTGGTGCAACCACTGTGGAAATCAGTGTGGAGAGTCCTCAAAACTAGGACTAGAGGTCTCATTTAATCTGGCTATTCCCCTTCTTGGTATCTTCCCAAAAGATTTAAAAACATCATACCACAGCAGTATATGTGCACCCACTTTATAGTGCACAGTTTGCAACAGCTAAATCTTGGGAAAAACCTAAATGCTCATCAACTGATGAATGTATATAAAGATGTAGTTTTTTAAAAATATAATAGGGTATTACTTAGCCATAAAGAAGGGTATATTTGAGAAATTTATTGCTAAGTAGATGAATCTTGAGACCATACTCTTAACTGAAGTAAATCAGACATGTGTAAATATTGCATTATCTCTGTGTTGTGAGAAGCTGAAAGTATAAAATCCAAACTGCACCATAGATATTGTGAAACAAGAAGAAATTGTTCAAAGGGAAAGGAAAACTAGGGAGGGGGAGGGAAAAGGAAGAAAGGAAAAGAAAAGATGAGAAAAGAAGAATAACATGGAAACAACGCTTTGTAAACAAAGAGGGGATGAGGGGTTGAAGGGAGTGGAGGGGAATGGCAGAGAAAAAAGACAAATCGAGTTGTATCATGTACAGATACAAACTCCCTATGATGAATGTGATCATTGTATATAAGCAAAGTGTACTAATAAACTTAATTAAATGAATGAAAAGAAATTCTACACCCAAAGCAACAAATTTTAGGTAGATCTTTCTCAAAGGGGAAGGGGACGAATAAGAAGCAGGGAGGGGGTAGGAGAGAGAAAGGAGATAGAGAAGGGAATTAAGATGTGTTATGTGTACGTACCAGCTCCACACAGGGGTCGTAAGCATTTTGTACTGCAAACATAATGATGATGACGATGATCATAGTAATAATAATGAAAGAGTAGAAGAGATTTCCAGTCTGAAGGCGTGTCCTTGGTGTTTGTGGTTCTCATGGCTCTATTGTTGCTAATACAAAACCCACACATATTCAAAACTTGACTTAATTTATTTGCTTTTGTGATGGCAAGCTTCACCTGTGCACATCTGTGCATCATTTGGAAGTAAGCTCAGAAGCTGACATTGCATGTTATTTGAGTCCCAGGTTCCCGTATGTCTTGGTTACTTTCGCCTTGTTGCTGAGGCAAAGTACCTGATGCCCAAATTAAAGAGGGAGGAAAGGTTTATTTAGCTTACAGTTTGTGGAGGTTTCAGTCCATAATCAGATGGGTCCAAGGCAGGGGTTGGGAGCGGCTAAAGCTGGAGATTGATCAAACACGCAGCTGGAGCAAGGCCAGCCTCAAGAACAAGGCAAGTCACATGAATAAGATGCTTGAATCTAAAGAACAGTGGATGATGCAGGCAAGCCATGTGGATAAAAACTATTAGGCAGAGGGGTTTAACATGACATTCAATTTGCTGAGTGTATAAATAAACATGCTGCAGCCATTGGGGTCCTTCCTTCTTTTCTTCCTTCTCTGCCTTCCTTCCTTCCTTCCTTCCTTCCTTCCTTCCTTCCTTCCTTCCTTCCTTCCTTTCCATGAGCAGGAAGGACTCCACCTGGCCTCAGCTTCCTGTATTCTGACTCTTGTCCTTTTTTCTCCATCCTCTCACTGTCCTGACCCTGGGGACTTTGAGAGCTGAGTGGGACACTGCAGGCAAAGTGATGTGGCAGAAGGGCAACCATTAATGGCAGCAGAAGAAAGCAAAAGCAACAAGCACAAAAGGGGAGAACGAGCCCCTTTCCCTCTCTTATATTGTGTGGAGGATACCCACCCTAGGCAGGTGTAGCACTCACAGCCCCAATCACAGCACTAGGCAATGAACCAGTCACAAACTCTAGATTCAGTTGCCTCCAAAAAGCCCTCCTCCCATAACCACATGAGGCTTTGGGGGGACATACAGACACAAGCCATAACACAATACAAATATTAAATAATCTGTAGCATTTCTCTGCTGGAAGATGCTTCTTAAAGACAGGCATGTCCTTAGGACAGGCCTAAAGAAGACCCCTGACCCTGTGCTTGTTTGATGACAGAGCTCAACTCAGCATCAGTGTTCTGTCCAAACTGTACCACTTTTCAATTAAGAATCTGCTTGTCCTTGACCATCAGAAGCCCCATCTCAAGAGGAAGGGCAATTCTCTGGGAGGGACCACATTACAATTTCCAGATACCTTTAACAAAGGATTCTTCCATATACTGTGCTGAAAGCTTGGTGGCCATTGCTATGCCACGGCTCTTTTCCATTCCAAAGTACTTTCTGGCCTCAGTTTTAGTTTTCCAGGATACTGAAGCGGCACAAGTATTCACTGTAGACTTAGCCAGACTTGGGCAAAAATCTTCCTGTGAAGGGGTAGTGGGGAATGACCCTATCATATCAATGACTCCCTGAGCTATCTACTGCTTTTTATATTCTATAATGATTTGTTTGACTTTTGAAGCTCATCAAGAGAAGCATCACTGGGTTGTAATGAGAAGTCACTCTGGAGCCTGGTTTGAGTTCAGGTTCTACCACCTTGTGGCTTTGGTTTGGCTCCTGTGCCTCTCTCTGCTTCACATCCTTTCTTCTGTAAATCAGGATAACAATAGGGGCTTCCTTAAAGAAATCTGTGTGTAAATGAGCTCTGGGTTGAGTGGGTGCAGTTCACCTCTGCTCCACGTGATGTTGCTTGAGTTGCTCACCTGGGCTGCAGGTGCGCCCGTAGCTTTCTTTGCTTGTCTTCATCCTGACTGTGTTCTTGGGCCCCTCAGTTCTCCTTTATGTAGCCTCTGTCACCTGCATTGTCTTCTTTCAATAGTCTGCCTGGAGCCTTGCTACCCAGCAGCTGGCTTTTGGAAGGGTGGGAACAGGAAGTGCAAGGTCTCTCAAATCACACAGTGACGCATCAGCCAAAGCAAGGTGCAGGGCGAACGCAACTGGACTGGAGGAGAAACTGACTCCACCATTTGATGACAAGAATGACAAAGTCTCATTGTAGGAGAACATGAGGAATGGGGCTGGGTTACTGCAGTCATCTCTGGTATGATGACATTTATTCCCTCTAGTTACACATCTCTGGAACACTGTAGTTGCCCAGTGGTAATAAGGTCCAGCATTTTATTATCTTATTTAATTCTTATAACTTTTCGGAGATATTATTGCCCCCATTTCACAGAGCTTCGCGATGTTAGGTTAATTTCCCAGTGGAGGACTAAACTTCAGACTCAGCCCTGAGGTTAAACATGGACTGTCCTGTTGAAAGACTGAATAGTCAAGGTATTTTGTGTGTGATTTATTTTTGTATGGGATTACTGTGTCACCACTTCAGCCCTGTGGCTGCTTCTCCAATCTATCTTCTTCAGATCTGAGTCAGGTAGATGGTCCCTGTAGGCCAATTATCTTTGAAACCAGAAGAGACACTGGGCTTGAGTTTTGACCCTACTCCCAACGAGTCTTGTTTTCTTCTAGAGGGAAATACCTCTGGCACCTGATGCCTCACAATTAGTTTCCTAGTGCTTCTCTGTGATGTGGTGCTGTGAGTGGCAAAATTTGCACATTTGGGTGAGATTTTCATGAAATTCATATTTATTCACTTATAAATTATGAGATTCTGTCCTTCCTACTTTTCTAGAATTGTCATTTCATTTTATGAAACAGATGTGAAAATAGATTGCAGGTGGTTTTAAGTGAAGATACTTGGCAACAAAAATACTCAGAGCCCTACCAACACACACCAATTTTACCCATCCTGCTGAAGCTTTGGAATCCCAAATGTGGGCATTTCTGGTGTAGCAGAAGGAGCAGGTTCAGGAGAGGACTGTGAAGAGAAGGATGAATAAACACACTGACTTCCCACATGGACCCATGTTCAGAGTCTAACATGCTCTTTCTTGTTACTGTTCTTTAGACTTGCACCCCAAATTGGGATTAACACCATTATGGCATTATTTACAGAACATACTATTCTCAGAAGGTCTGGTATATAGTAGGTATAAATAATAGTGAGAGCACGTAGTTATTGATCTCTTTGAGGTTCCCGCACATGAGGAAGATGTGCGCTTTGTGACTATTTTCCTCTTGCAATGGCAAGCAGAAACACCAAAATGACACCCAGGATTTGGAGGCAGATCTATTTATGATAATGAGCACTGATCAGAATCATTCCCAGACTATCAGACCCTGATTTCTGGTGATCTAGGGCTTATGTGGGATAAGCATATAGGAAGTACAGAGGTAGAATGGCTTTTCAGTTGGACCAGCTAGCTGTTTTTAAGAGGTAGAAGCAACCTGAACTGGAATAGGCACTGTTACCTGGGCAACTAATAAACTGAAGTGATGTGGATAAATAGAAGTACAAATGACCAGAGCTCTGTAGCTGAGATAAAACCAAGTTATTAGAATAAAAGGCATTTTCCCAAGGTCCTCAAGTCAACTGGAAAATGTATGCTAAGCCCCACAAGTCCTCAGTTAAATATTTGAGTTACAGTCAAATGGCACTCTTTTAAAAAGATAAAGGAGCAATGAAATTTTAGCAGAAAGAATTTTGAGATTCTTAAATTGGCAGTGATAACTTCTTGTCTAACAGCTGATCACCTGTCTGCTGTTCTGGGCTAACAAATGTGCCCTGAGGAGGGCAGGTAGGTAGGGGAGAGCCAGGTATCTGAAGGAGGGCAGTAGACCTACAGGTTACCCACCTTCTGTGACCCCAAAGAGGGTGTTGAGCATCTCCGTGTGTAACTGTGAGGTTACCCAGGGCTCCTAGCTCCCATAGCTGCTGCAGAAGCTGTCAATTTGTGCCAAGTTCCCTCTGTCTCCTGCTCTTTCTGATGATCATTCCTGGGAGGAGGACAGGCTTTCTTTTAGGTCATGAGAAGATCGAGGCCTTGCCACAGACGCCTGCATCGCCAACCTCTGCTTGACAAGGCTCCTCAGTAGCTTGACCTAATCCCTGAGGGTGAAGAGACAGGAGCAGGTGAGAAAAATTGCAGGATAATCTCAGAGAGGGGAACAGGTGGGAACCCCAAGGAAAGGCGGCTGGAAGAAACAGAGGAATCATACATAACCAATAAAAATAATACAAATTGAGACGTTTTTGAATAAGAAATATTTTTTAATGTAAAAACTCAGTAGTTAAGCAGAAGTATTAAGAAAAAAATTGGCTTTCGAGATCAAGTGAAAAAAGATTTCAAATACAGAGCAAAGGAACAGAAAGAAGTTTTAATGGAAGACAGATGGTTGACAGATTAGTTACCAAATGTCATTGATAAGTAATATTCAGAAAATAATGCCTCAAAAAAAAAAAAAGAAAAGAAAATAATGCCTCATTTGGCTTGAGTTGAAGTAGCATTTAGCCCCTGGGGTAGAATTTTTGCAGACTTCAGAGGATGTGAAGAACACTATTTCTAGATGCAATGGGGATATGATAGTTATTCCAGAATGTATGAGTTGCTGAACACTGGAAAAGGCACGATACAGAGATGAAAAGACCTTGTTCCCCTCCCACATTTGATCTTACTGTTCATTTCATTGGCATGGAAGGCTGTGCCCACTAACAGACATGAGCAAATGTTTGGGCTTGGTGCCAAGAAGATGGGATCATTGGCTAGGTATTAAAGAAATTTCTAAACAGTGAAAGCTGTTGAAAAACTAGACTGTACTATCCCAATTGTTTGTTGAGATACCATCCTTTTAAATGTTCACAGGAAGAACTGAGGATATTAAACGCAATCATTGGCTTCAGAATGCCAGCTGCCAAAGTGATAGACTTTTTTACTTGAAAACTAATATGCACCTAAAATGTGACTTTGGTAGTTTTCTCAGTGTTGTACTGGTCTCATTGAAAACTTTATTAGCACATTCTCAGCTACTCAACTGACTTATGGCTTTTCTTAAACTGAATTTCTCTCATGATTTCTATAACAGATGGAATTTTGGGGTGTTTCTCTAGAAGGGATGAATGGGAACCTATTATGTATATAAGGTTGTTCATGAATATTGTGGAAGAGATGATTAGCTATCCCCTGAATTTGTTCTACTTGCCAGTTAGACTCCACCTCCCAGCCTCACTGCAGTTTGGGATGGCGAGGTGACCAGGAGTTCTCCATAGAATAGGAACACAATAAATATGTGCTCTGTCTGATCTTAGCCCATAAAATCTTTGCGCACAGTCCCCTGAAAGCTTTTCTTCCATACCTGTGGTCAGATGCAAATGACTGTGAGATCTTAAAGGAAGGCATGAGGAGTATAGGATGGAAGGGGCCTGGGTCTCTCAGTCTCCAGATGGAGGAGAGAGTCTATTCATCAGGATCACCTAATTTGTTTGTTAAGGTCATAAGAATAAGCTTCTGTGTGTCAAGTCATTGAAATATGAGTCTCTTTGTTATAGCAACTAGTAATACTCCCAAGATGCAGAATGTCCAACTGGCTATCAAATGTAGTATGTAGAAATCTTGTCTTGAAATATTTAAAGGTATTTTCTAACATGAGTATCAGTTTTATATCATTTAGGAGCAAGCTGCACACCAACCCACAGACCATATATTTTTGCACCCCCACCCACCTATCTCCTAAGATTTGATGGAATTGAATAACTAACTGGAAAGAAACATCGGACATAGTTCACTTAAGAATTATTCGAAGATCTGCCACATCTGGGGCCATGCTAAGTTGCTGTGGACTAGAAAGGAAAGGATGAAATGGAACAGAAGAGAACTGTGTAGAATGGCTCAGTTAACTAGAGTCCACAGCAACGTGTGTTTCAGAGTTGTTTGATTCAGTGACTCAGAAATGTCAGAATGATGAAGCATTTTTAAAAAGTAACAGTTGCTAACATTTGTTGAACACATAATCTGGGCTAATGACTTACATGCACTGTATCTCTATGTTACTATTTCCAGGAACTCCTAAGAGTTATTCATATTTATTAGTATATTTGGAATATTCTATAATAAATATGTACCTTAATTTACTTAATCTTTCCTAATACAAATATTTCAGTATTTTATAGATTCTATTAGTTCAAACTATACTATCCTAAGTACACTTTTTCACTGCTGCAGGAGTTATTTTTCAGTGGGTGCTGAGAAATGCAGTTGCTGGCTAAGACACTGGGTTTTAAACATTTCAACGCACACCGCCAAACTGCAGTTCTTGCCACACTGCTATCTATCTAGGCATTCCTCAATTGCATTTAATGTTTTTTAAAATTTTATTTTAAGGAGAAAAATAAAAAAGGAACAATAGCAAAATACCAACACCCCAGAGAAAAGTACAGCAAAAACAGTAAAAATAATACAGGATTTCAGAACAAAATGATAGGAATTAACAATGACTGTTATATTACATAATGTTATCTTCATTGAAGTTGCTCAGATGACCAGATGTAAGAATATAAGATTGATCAAACCATTAAAGAGGATAAAAAATAAAAACAAAACAAAACATTAGAAACAATACAGAGTTTCACTAGACAAAATGGTAGAAATTCACCAATGGTTGTTATATTGCCTATTGCTGTCTTCAAATTAGTTGTTTAGATTACCAGACACAAGCATGCAAAATTGGTCAAAAAGAAAAAAAATAGGCACTAACTGTTCCTTTCATTTTATTTTATTTTGGTAGGGGGGATTGAACTTGGGACCTCATGCTTACAAGGCAGGCACCTGTACCACTGAACCATATCTCTGGCCCTTAGCTGTTCCCTGCAATAAACCATTAGACTTCAGCAGGACAGTTATCTCACCTATACTTCTATATATTTTTTTCCTTCCTTCTTTTTTTCTTTTTCTTCTTTCCCTTATTCCAGTTGTTCCTTTCTTTTGAGTGATTTCTTTCCATTTCATCACATCTATTGCATGTTTTGGGTTTCACTAACTCTTTCACATTCTTACACTAGGAAGACAATAAAATGTTTACACATGTGGGTCTGATTTATTTCACTTATGAGTATGGACTCTAGTTGCATCCATTTACTTATAAAAGCCTCAAGTTTATCTTTTTTTATAGCTGAGTAACACTCCCTTGTGTAAAAATACTACATCTTTTTTATCCATTCTTTAGTTGAACGTTTAAGGTTTTATTTCTAAAACCTTTTTAAAACCAGTGCATGAATTGTATCTCATTATTTCTCCTAGGTATGTAGTATTTATGATTTTTGCAGAAATTCTACAAGAGCATACAAGCATGTAATGGCCTTTAAAAAAATCTCTTTTCACAATTCTTGGCTTGAAGTTCACATTGTGCGCAAACAGAATAGCTACCCCTGTGTTTTTCTGAATTCCTGCTATGTGGAATATTGTTTTCATCCTTTGATTTTTAGTCTATGACTTTCTTTTTGAGTTAGATGTATTTCTTGTATACAGGAGTTTCTTGATCCATCCTGTCAGTCTGTTTTGATTGATGAGTTGAAACCATTTACACTGATGGTTATAACTGTTATGAATTGGTTTATCTTTGTCATGTTATTTTTCTGCTGTTAGTTCCCCACTTTTTCCCTCTGCTTAATTGTTTCCCCTGCCTGGTTGTTTCTTTCTATTGTTATTCTTGGAATTGTGGTTATTTTTATCTCTGTCTAGAATATCTTTCAATACTCTTTGTTGGTTTTTTTGGTAATCATGAATTTCTTTAGTTGTTCTTTTCTGTGGAAGTATCTTATTTCTCCATTAATTTTGAAAGATAGTTTTGCAGGGTATATCAATCTGGGTTGGAAGTTGTTTTCTTTCATGACTTGAACTATTTCACTCCAAGTTCTTCTTGACTTGAGGGATTTTGTGTAGAGAAGACTGCCCTGATTCTGATGGGCTTTCCTTTATGGGTGATCTGTTTATTTTCTCTTACAGTTTTTAATATTCTATTCTTGTACTGAATTTCTAGACTCTTGGTTATTATATGTCTTGGTATAATTGTATTTTGGTCATGACTGCTTGGAGTTCTATATGATTCATTTATTTGTATGTGAAATTCTTTATCTGGACTTTTGAAGTTTTATGCCATTATTTCTGTGAAGAGTTTTATGGCATTTGTGCTGTCTCCAACTTTCTCATTGAAAGCAATCCATCTTATTTTAAACTTCTTGCTTTATATTGTAGCTATAGGGCTGAGTTTTCATGATCTCTTGTTATTTTTAAGAGATCTTGATTTTCATTATCACTATCTTCAATTCTGTTTTCAAGATCAGATGTTCTGTCCTCTCTTTCATTCAGTCTATTGCATATACTTTCAATGGAGGTTTTAGTCTCTTGGATTTCTATTTGGATCTGTTTCATGGATTCCATTTCTTTCCTATGTTGTACATTTTTTATTTCCATCATTTTTTAAAGCTCATCTATTCTTTTATCTGTGTCTTCTCTAGTATCTTTGATTTGAGCATCAATTCTTTCTGCATCTGAGAGATTATTTTCTCTATATCTTTTCCACTTGTTTTTTTCACTTCTGTTGCTATCATTTCAGAAAGTTCCATTGTTTGATTTTCAATTTGTTCTATTATTTTTTGTGGTCTGGACTTGTCCTGGTTGGGCTGTTGGTCTGGGGTGGCTTCTGAATTTTGTCATTTTCTTGTTTTAATTTTATTTTGCTTTCTATGTTGATGCATGCTAATTTCTTATGATAGAGAGCTTTGCCACTTTTATTCTCCCTTGTTTGTCTGCTTCTCTATCCCCTTCCTGGCTGGTTGGATGTTGTTTTGTTCTTCATTTGGGGGTTATTTTTTAGGATTTCTTTCTTCTCCTGTCTTTCACTGGTTTCCTATTCTCTTTTCTTTTCTTGTTTTCTTTTTTATTCTCCTTCTCTTTCTTCCTCCTTTTTTCACTTTTTTAGGTTTCTTACCTTTCTTTTCTATTTTCTTCTATTGATCCTCTTTCTCTCTTTCCTCAACTACTTTTTAAATTTAAACTTTCCAGTAAGTAAACATTGTCTCTTCCTTTCCTGATACTCTTTTGCATTCTATTTCACTCTTTTCCTCTTGTGTCCTCCAGTTTCCCAAGACTCAGGTGATCATCCTTTGATCTCCAGCTTTGACTGTACTATATTTGACCTTATTCATCTCTTTGTCCTGTCCTTTACTCATCTTAACACCCCCATCTCCACAGAAGGGTAAAATTACTCCACTAAGGGGAAAATCACTGCATATAAGTACATTGAGGGCTGGAGGTACAGCTCAGTGGGGTAAGTGCTTGCTGCTAAGCACTTAAGGCCCTGAGTTCGATCCCCGGTCCCGGAAAAAAAAAAAAAGTACATTGAATATGTTTGATTTTGTTATATAACTTCAGAATTTGTCCCTGTGATCAGAGGTAGAATGTTAATGGTTACTATAGTTTGTCATTAGCTAAAAGGTACTGGAAAATTTTGCATTTTTCTAAATGTACTACTTTAGCCAGATGTCATAAAAGTTATAATCAGTTTTTCTTCCCTGGATGACAGCATTGTGATTATATGGGGTCATAATCATCAACACAGCCCAGGATTGGGTACTGAGCCAAAGAGTAACATTGCATCCTTTACAAATTGGGAAGGTAGGCCCTCAGGATAGCAATAAAGAACCATCCACATCTAGAGGACATCTCTGAATAACAGATGTTTCCTAGGGAAACCACAATACTAGTAGTAAAATACCTCTGATGTTTACAGTTCTGTGATAGTATCCATGTCAGCTACCAGAAATGTGCTGTGTACTCCAGCCAAGTTTGCCATGGGAATTGTGGTGGGTAGGGAGCTGATCTTGGCCTCTAGATATGGGGGCTGGGACTGGCCTTCTGGTGGTGGAGTTTTCCAGAGCCCAACTGCTGGCTCCTTGTTGCTGCTTTAGACACTTCCACATTGCTAGGCTCACTACTCTGCCCACCAAAGATGTGTGTGCCTCCATGTGCCCTGCCTGGCTGTCCTAGGTCTGGGAATTAGGTTGGTCCGCCCTCCACTCTTAACATTTCCTGTCTTATGTGGTTAATGCTGTAAGGATTTTGTTTTACAGAAGGAAGTTCATTAGCTTGGCATAGTTATTCAGGATCTGGGAATTGAACATGGGCAGTTTGGCCCAAGGGCAGTTGCGGTGAACCTATGGCACACAACCCACAGTGGGTTGTTTACATCAATGAAAGGTCTGAAAGATTTGCCATCATTGACATAGGGATTTTGGTTTTAACTACTATACTAGGTTGGCCAGCATTAAGATAAACACTGGGACAGCTGTTTGAATGCACTCTATTGAAACCATTTGCAAACTCAACTAAGATCCAAAGGACATACAGTTCTGCTCTGGTACAACCCTAGAACACAGGTGAGGGGAGGACCCAGGTCCAGTGTTGATCCATCCTGCTTGACTATCTTAACACCTGGATATTTTTATCACCAGTGGACAGTCACCTTCATATACTGAGATAAGGACTGAGAGGGACTTGGGCAAAGGTTCTGTTTTTGAGTCCAGCTACAAATAGGAAAATTAGAGTTTTTGACATTAATAAAATCTCAGATAATATTTAACATCAGACCACTCATGGAAAGAAGATAAAAATGTAGCCCTGAGATGTTACCTAAGCATTAAAACAGTAGAAGGACTTCTTTCCAGAGGTTCTAAACACAAATAGATTCACAAACAGTCAAAATGACCATGAAAGTTAAACCAGTGGCTTAGAAATTGAAGGCCAGGAAACACAATTGTGAAACACCTTAAGCAGCCCCAGTCCATTTCCTTTGTGTGGCTCTGGGAAAGTAAAGTGGCTCAGGGACTGAGGCCAATGCTGAGATGGTAAAGAGAATTTCCACAGCAATGTGGTTTAGACATTACCTGAATTATACATGTGCATATGACTAGCTAGCAAACAGAGGTATACACATATCTTTGCTCAGGCTGGGACATAGCTTAATGGCACAAGTGCCTGCATGGCAAGTGCAAGGTCCTGAGTTTGATTCCTGGTACCAAAACAAAAACAAAAACAAAAAAGAAAGAAAGAAACTTGTCTCTTCACGTTTGTTTGCTCACTGAAATAGCATATCGATCAGCCTTCCCATTTCTGGGACAAAATATCTAGCATTTGCAACTTAATGGAGAGGCTTATTTAGGCTCACAGTTCAGACAGTTCAGTCCATGGCTAGCTGGTTACAAGGCAGAATTATCATGGTAGAAGGGGCTGATGGAAGAAAGCTGGTTGACTCAGCAAGAAGCAGCGAGCAGGAGAAGAGCACTAGAGAGAAAGGGACCCGGGACCAAATACAGTCCCCGAATCAGGCCCGCATGACAAACAGAGACATAACCAGAAATGTGCTTTGTGAATCTCCTATGCACCTCCAAAGCCAATCAAACTGGCATCCAGTGTTAACTGTCATACTCCTGTGAATAAGGTTTCACTAAAGCTTCAGAAGATACTGAAGGCCTTTTGGAAGAACTGTGCCAAGTCAATCTCCAGAAGTTAAAGATTTGTGTGGTGTTTGTAGCCACTGCCCTGCAGTGTGCATTCTTGCTGGGTGTCTGTGTGGGACCTTGAGACTTGGTGAGAAGCCACAGGCTGAGCTGGCTGCAGGAAGGAAACACAGTACACTGTCAACATGAAAGTAGAGGCAGTTCTGTGGTGACTGTTGCTTTAACATGTTCTTTGTTAGTGTAGCTCTTTCTCATTCACTGTTATTTTCTACTTCTATCCGTTGTCAGCAAGGTTGCCAGCAGGGGTCCTTTCTATAAACTGCTTCCAATTAGAGTTGGCATCAGCCATGATATGTTTTGTGTTTCCAAGAGCACATGGTCACTGATGGGCAGCCAGTGACTTAGAGATGGACGGCCAGGAAAGACAATTGCCAAACATGCCAAGCATTCCTAGTTTATTTCCTTTGTGCGGATCTGTCAAAGTAATGTCAGTCTTCCTCTCTGAATGTGGTATGATGCATACACTAGGAGTGTGTGGTCATTGGCTTTTAGGCATTCCTTTTGTTTTTGCTGAGACTTTCAATTTTACTGTTTTACCCAGTCCAGTAAACAATCAGTTCATCTGCTGACAACCCCAAACCTTCACATGGCCTTCAAAAGAAGTCATACCAATAGGAGGTGACAGATAGTGTATGTAGATCACTGGCAGTTCCACTACAAGAGGAAACTAGAACTGAGTGTTTTGTTTTATTTTGTTTTGGATAGCAACTCATATTTATATTTGTACCCTACAATTTACAAAGCACTCTGGCATATCTCATTTGCTTCTCCTAAAAGCTATGAAGAATATTGAAGAAACTGTGCATAATGGTTTTATTCTTAGGGAGGATGGGAGTTTTACACTTGATCAAATCATTTTATTTTTCCATTGCACATATATTATGTTTATATATTTAAGATTTAAGAATATATACACATACCAAACTCTCTGGAACAAATGTCTTCATTATGTATTGCAAGCATGTGCTAAAAACAGAATAATAATTCAAAAAAGAAAACATGCCAACAAGGAATAATAAAAATGGCGCAAATGTGTGTGATTGGGCATCTAGCTAATGGTGGGTGGAAGTTTTTTGTTCAGTTGTTGAAAATATTCTGTAATTTGTAATTATATCTAGATAAAAACATTATAATAATGACAAAATCAAGAAGAGCATGTACTTCTTGATTAATGTTTAAAATGGAGCAATTCTAATAAATTTACTTGGAATTTCCTACAAATACCAACAGGGCCTAGATTTTAGGCTCTGCTTACAACCACAGCTTTAAAATATAATTAAGTGTAGGGGAGGGAGAAGTTATCATACACCCAAAGTTTGGTGCAACTCTGTGTACTGTGTGCAGTGTGTGCTGTATGTGCTACATGTGCTTTGTCTTTTACTGAAATCTAAGTAGGTACTTGTGCCACTGAGCTATATCTCCAGCCCAATTTGCTGAAATCTAAAACTAAACAAGTTGCTTGAATTTTCTCTGAATGCAGGTGTGAAATTATAGTGTAGCTCTGCTTTTTTTCTGAACATAGTACACTCCATATGTTAAAAGGTAACAATTATGTTGTTAGATATCCATTCTATTTTTTATGTACTGTAAAATCCATCTATTTAAAAGGTATAATTCAGCTATTTTTACTACATTGATAGTTGTTCAACCATCACCAGAATCCAGTTTTAAAATGTCTTCATCACTCCAAAGGGCTCCCTTAGGCCAATTTATAATAAATTCCCATTTCCTTTCCAAATATAGGCAAAATGCAATCTTTGTCTTTGTATGTTTGCTCATCCTGGGCATTTTATGTAAGTGGAATCTTGCAGTATGAGGTGTTTCTTCTCTGGCTTCTTTTACTTAATAGGATCTTTTGGAGGCCCATCACCCCTGCTTTATTTGTGACTTTTCCCCTGACATAAAAGGTTACTCAGAGAATAAATATATACTTCACATTTACTTCTGTGAATGAAGGAAGCAGGCTGCTACTACAAACAAGGGGTGATCAAAATGTACAGTGAATGTCTAAGTTTTAAAAATTACAATAAAAGATGATTGACACTAACCCTCACAAAGTAGTCTTTCCCTCACTTCAGACACACCTATCCATCCACTCTTTCTTGCCACTGTCTGGAAGAATTCTGAAGTTCTCTATCATTTTATAGTAGTTGAAAACATCCCATTTATCAAAACTTGGTTTAAAATACATTTGTTTAAAACCTTGTTGGATAAATTCTTCTTATCTTCAGATAGTTAAAAAATGGATTTGTCTCTTTTCCTTGAAAATGGCAAAGAATACACACACACACACACACACACACACACACACACACACATCCATATACACACCCTTATGTACACAAACATATATATAAACTCACACATACATATAATTTTTATTCTTTAAAGAATATTTATTACACCCTGGGTAGAAGTAGCACAGAGCTCTCCCTGCAGCAGGACTGGAGGGGAAGTGAAGGACATGGTCTGTCCTCTACAGCCTTTTGCTTCATCTTACCTTTTGGATTTTCCTTTCAACTTCAGCTGGTTTTTTTTTTTTTTTCTTTCAGTACTGGGGATCGAACTCAGGACCCTGCGCTTGCTAGGCAAGCGCTTATTCCACTGAGCTATATCCCCAGCCCTCCTCTCAACTTCAAGTATTTGTGAGTTATTAATCAATGTCTTGTCTTCTATGAAAATGTTGAGGTTTCCATATAGTGATGGGGCACTTCTGCAGAGCCTTTTCTGTTGCCGGCTAACTATTTAAATTGCTTTTTCTGAATTGCATGCATTGTCACAGGATCACTCACCAGACCCTGGCACCCAAGTCTATGATCCTAACATTGTGTGTTTCATGTGATCATGAATTAGGCATGTTGGTGTGATTTTAATATGAGAAATTCTGTCTCTATCTATCTATCATTACCTATCCATCTATCATCTGTCTATCTCAAAATAAGCTGAGTTGCTTTTAAAGAAAGGACAAGTACAGCAAATTCTATTGTCTGAATACTCCAGTTTCTGAAACAAGTTGTTTTACCAAATCATATTTTTGTGAAACTCTAAGGAGAGAAAAAGAGTTGATTAAAAATTGTACAGTATTTTCTTCTATATTCAAGGAATTGTGTTGTTTCTGGGATAGAAATATGTTACTCAGTAACTGATAAAATTGCATTTTTGGAGGACTTCCAGTAAGATGGCAACCAGGTAAGCAGCACAGAAAGATCCCTCCGGAGGCTTGCCAATTAGACACTGAAATACAAGAAGAAAGACAAGGAGAGAAATGGGTGCCCTGGTGCCCCAGACCCAGGAAAGATCTGAAAGGGAAATAGAAACCCTCAGAAAGAGCAAACAAGACCTCTCCAGGAGGAAAAGCTTGGCAGACCGCCATGGTACACTCAGAGGAAGAGAAGGCAGAAAAGCAAGGAGCCACTGTTCCAAACAAATCCCAAGCCCGTTCCCTCATTCCAGCACTCACAGCGTCAGCCTCAGAGGCCCTTGCTCCCACTTCGGACTCGAGTTTGTGCCGCGCTCTACACTGCTGCCAGGATCTGGAGCTGGCCTTGGGCAATGAGCATTGCAGCTCTCTGGGCACCACGGTCCTGATGCCGCTGGGCGTGTGCTCCCTTGGCCACCGCCCCCAGCCCTGGCCCTCTGAGCTCTCCAGCGCATGAACCAGAGGAGGAGTGGCAGCCACAGATCAGTGAGAGCAGCCAGTTCAGCAACGGGCTGGAGGACCCAGGCTTGCTACAAAGCAGTAACAGGCTGAAGCCTCACGAAGCCCAGAACTACAGGAAGAAGGCGCTGTGGGTGTCCTGGTTCTCCATTATCACCACACTGGCCCTCGCCATGGCCAGAGGTGAGCAAAGTCCCGAGTGCTGGTCCAGAACGGGAGAGGAGAAAGCGCAGCCCGGAAAGGCAACAGCGGCGGTCAGAAGGAATTGTCCAATCCAGTGTGAGGCTGAGACGTTACAAAGGCCATTGAAGCAGAATCTCCACTATGCAGAAATCTTTCTAATCAGTGCCCTGAGGCAGGCCAGAGTCAAGGCAACCAGTGAGCAGCCCACCACACCCTGCTCTATGCCTGTCCCGAGGATATGGCCTCAGACCTCTCCACTGTGTGAGCAAATACCAGCAAAGAGTAGCAGAAGGCAATGGAAGCGACCTCGGGACCACAGTAATTCCCAGGGATCCAGTCAAAAAACAAAAGGGAGCTGAAGCACAACAGAAAGAGAGAGCTGCAGACGGAGGTGGGCTACATGGCCCCACGCCCTTCTCACTCCAACACCAAACGAAGCATGAGCTGAGTTACTGGGATTCAGCTCCCACCCTGAGCTCTCTCTCTGAGCACCGTGAGTCCTGGTGGCCCGAGCAGGCACCATGTAATCCTGACAACAGGCTGAGTCAATGGGCTTTAGAACTCACCCTAAACTACTAAAATGAGCACCAAGATAGACTCCACACTGCTTCCATATATGAAGAATGTATGAACCCATAGCGTCAAACTACATTAAAAGCAGCAGCCCTGGAGCCTGAGAGAGACAACATGCTGTACACAGCAGACCCAAGAAAATCCTCCAATTCTTTCCAAGAACTAATAACTAAACTTAGTACACACCATGATCTACCATGGTGAGCACAGGAGGAGGAGACCTCATGCCACTTGTGCCCAGCATCATAAGTGCACCCAATGCCCAACAAGATTGAGTGGTGGGATGAGGTGAAGACATGGAACTAGGGCGTAGACCCGCCTCTCTAGCTGAGAGGGGATAGTCTCCAAAGACACTAATGGCCTATGGGGAAATACCAGGCACTTTGGGAGGGTGCTCGGAGGCCTGAGGGGGGCAGGGCCTCCCTTCGGGTTGCATGAGAGCCCCAAGGACCTAGACTGAGCCTCCCACAGAACGGCGTTGGGACAGAGTCTGGGAGTCCGAGGGGGTGGTACTGTGGACTTGGATTGTTTGGGGAGAGCTGCCACCCCCAGGGCATGTCTGGAGTTCCGACTGTCCCCTGGGGAGTGCCAGGTGCTCTGCCCCACCCCCGGAGCTCCACTCGGCCCCCGGGGCATGCCAGGTGTGCTGCTGGGTCCCCAGGGTGTGCTAGGCGCTCCACCCTGGCCCTAGGGTGTGCCAGGTGCTCCGCCCGGCCCCTGGGCATGCCAGGTGCTCTGCCCAGCCCCTGAGATGTGCCATGCGCTCTGTCCCCTTCCCCCAAGCCCCACTTGGCTCCTGGGGTGTGCCAGGTGCTCCACCCCACCCTCAGAGCTCCACTTGGCTCCCAGAGTGTGCCAGGCACTCTGCCCAGTCCCTGGAGTGTGCCAGGAGCGCCACTTAACCCCCGGGGACATGCCATGTGCTTCGCCCAGCCCCTGGGGCATGCCACGCCCTTCACCCACCCCCGGGCATGCCAGGTGCTCCATCCCACCCTCAGAGCTCCACTCAGCCCCTCGGGCATGCCTCTGCTCCACCCCTGGAACTTTGCCTGGCCCCTGGGGCATGCCAGGCAGTCTGCCTGGCTACTGAGGTGTGCCAGGCACTTTGCCTGGCCCTCAGGAAGGCCCTGAAGACTCGCCTGAGCCTATAGATGCAGTCACGTTGACAGAGTCTGGTGGTTCACTGTGTAACCCCGCCTACCTGACTGGACACTCGACGGCTGTGAGGGATTGCCAAAGGGTGCTTCTCCACTTCCTGCCATAGTAATTTGTGTACACCCACATAACATACAGCATATTTAGAAGCAGCCAAGTCTCTGCCCAAAGTAAGAGCATGAGGGAGTAAACAAACCAAAAGTGCCATTATTACCAGTAGGAAGACCACTGACAGGGTGGTAGAACAACAGTGGTGAAGTGGAGAAAATTGATTAATTAAACAAGCCATCATCTATATAACCGAGTAATAAAGACAAACATAACATTATGTAATACAATATCCAGTGGTAACCTCCTACTACTTTCTCTGTAATCTGGTATTTCCTTTATTGTTTTTGTGTTGACAAATGCAAAGACAACACTATGTAATACAATATCCAG
Source organism: Dinomys branickii (assembly GCA_004027595.1). NCBI lineage: Eukaryota > Metazoa > Chordata > Mammalia > Rodentia > Dinomyidae > Dinomys > Dinomys branickii. Next base: position 64,936 of record PVLD010002189.1, read on the forward strand.
TGATGATTCCCTATTGTCTCCTCTGTAATTCCGTATATCCTTCACTGATTTTGTCATAACAAATACGAAGATAACTATGTTATACAGCATCCAGTGGCAATTCCCTACTATCTTCTCCATAACTTGGTATTTTCTGTATTGTTTCTGTGTATTCTGGGTTCTTTTGTCTTAAAAATAAAATTTAAAAAATTGCGTTTTTGGGCTGAAGATCAAAGTTATAAAACATAAATATGTGAAATTGCAAGTCAAGCACATATTAAAGGTATTTACTTTTGGCTTAACTCTAACTCCAATCCCTCCACCATGGCCACCTTCCTTGGCTGTCTATGTGATAAAATCTCCACACATAGCAACTACTCACATAAGCGTGGCTCCACCCTCTGATGGATGCCCCAGGGAGGTGAAAGATACCACACTGAATTGTTCTGCCATCATCATAAAAACTTGACTCCCTCTCCTGGAGAAATAATTCAGCAAAATAACAAATGTGCATGAATTCAGAGCTAACTGTTGCAGTAGCCTAAGTAAGTTAAGGGGTTTTGGGGGTAGATGAATTATCTGATTTTCTGGAGGCATCACACATGGGGAAAAATGAGGTTTTAAAACTTCTAAAAGGGAGACATTAGGACTCCCAACACTGAATCTAAACTCTGCTAAAAAAACCCAAAACTCTGTCAAACAAATGGAGAGTCTACAAGTGACTTGAGACTCCATTCCTTTCTTTTTAAAATTTATTTATATGATTTTCATTTTCAAATATTTATTTCATGAATCTAGATATTTTTTGTACCAGGAATTGAACTCAGGACCTTGTGCTGGCCAGACAGGCATTGTGCAGCTGAGCTATGTTCCCAGTCTATTCAATTCTGAGACTTACCACCAACCTGGAGTTAGGTGTCGAGGTATGGGGTGTAGCTCTTGGCCCCAATCTTACAATAGACTTTAGAGCCTTTCTCCCATTAAAAGTTTTATCATTTTTTAAGCTTGAACTGTTGCTGTCCCCTCCCTATTTGCATTTATTTATTTTTTCTGCTAATAACTCCTCATACTTGACAATGGAGATGTTTGTGCGGATGTGCTGGGCCGTTACCATCAGCAACAGCAGCACCACTATCATCACCACTGCTGCACGACAAGAAGGAGAGTGCGGGCCTTGCTCCCTGGAGAGCCGCTCAAGGCTTTCCAAAAGGAATCTTGTAATCACATATTAACAGCAAAAAGCAGATGTCTCCTCGTGTGTTTCAATATGCACGTTCCTTCTCTCACATGCTGTTTTAAGGAAACATGTGGACAGTCAAACTATCAGCACGACAGCATTTCTCGTCCATGCCTCCTTCAAGCCAGACCCGGGTCATGCACTGGAAGTGTGCAACAGTGTTGGTTAGTTGACATCAGATCAGTTACCAAAGAGCCAGTGACAAAAATCATTTCTTCAAATTTCTCTGAGGTTAATGAAATTGAAACTCATAAGTGAAGCATTAATCACACTTGTCACAAATCAATGCATCTTTAGGGAGAAAGAGATTATGACAATTTACTTTGGGAAGCAGCATGGTTTTCTTCAGCGTGCTGGTAGAACTCTGGCTTGAAAGAGATATGTTTGTTTTCTTATCTGCTATATTCATTGATGTTTGATGCTTTGTTTTAATTGATTAAAATTAAATTTATCATTAATTGATGCTTTGTTTTACAAAATGTTTATACTCATTATAAAACATCTCTGGAAATTTCCTTGGTTTTCTGCTATCTTTGAATAGGAACAAATGATGTCCAAGATTCTTTGAGCTGTTGTTCTCTTCTATACAATGAGCTGACACCTGCAGATCGAGTGTGAGGTGTAGATCAGCTCTGCGTTGAATCTGCCTTCTGCAGTCATACTCCGGTGTCCCTGTCTCACCACGTTGTTCAGATTTAGACTGGGTCCCAGAACAAACCTCACTGCCAGAGCTACTTCTTTTTCTGGGCACCAAATACAATTTCCATATATAAAACCTTAGACTTCTGAAAACATTGTGTTCAATTCATTTTCTACTCTCCCTAGTTTTCCTTTTACATTTCCTTTCATCATTTCATCTCTGTTACAAGAAAGGACTGCAAGAACTTTTGGGAACCTGTCTTTGAGTATCAATATTTTCTTTTTTATACTTTTATTTATTTAGTCAGCTTGCTGTTTTCTTTGAATGGCTTGCTTTAGATTTTGTGATTTATTGTGTTTATTTACTTTGATAAGCATTTGTATTAGGGAAAAATGCAGGAGGCCATGTTCTTATCCTTCATAATTTTCCTGCTATAGAGCTGTGCACTGGATATGGCTCCCACTGGTATCCATGTCCTTCTTTCAGGAGCGTATGTGACATTCTTCCTCTAGTACACTGTAAGAGGTGCTTTTCAATACCTGTCTATTTTAGGGGGTGAATGTCCTTTTCAAAGAGACAAAAATTAATTCCGTAGAGAGACTGAAAAAACTCTTATTCTTTTTATGTGTTATAGATTTATGTACAGTTAGTACATAGGTATGTAGTCTATATATATTATTACAACTTCACTGGGGGTTTGTTATAGGAAATACCATCTACAATGCTTGTCAGGAGGAGATAATGAAAAAAGGGCGTAGAAGAACTGTAAGTTTTAAGGAGAAAAGAACAAAAACAAAATAAAAACAAAGACAAAAACAAAACAACACAAAAACTATAAAAATGATACGGAATTTCAAAACACGATGATAGGAAATCAGCAATGATTGTTGTATTTTTTATTGTTATCTTAAAAGTAGTTGTTCACATCAACAGATACAGGTATGCAAAATTGATCGAAAAATTAACTGTTCCTTTCAATAAACCAATTGAAATTAGTAGTACAATTATCTTAGCTATTTTTTTGTGTATATTTCTCTCCCTTCTTTCTTTTTTTTCTCTCATCCCAGTTGTTCTCCGCTATTAAATGTAAAATCTTGGTTTGTCTTGTTAGAAGCTCTTGCTTCAGTCAAGCATTATAAATAAATCACAGGAAGTGACAAAGGGAGGAACAATGGCTATTGTTACGCAAGTGGTCACACTTCTTGCACTTTGGTGTTCTTCATTTGACCTCCGCTTTACCAGTCTTTTCATCATTTCTAGTAACAAGTCCTCAAAAAGCTAGATTGTAAGGTTAAGAAATGTTAGTGGACCTGGTTTTTAATAGTCCTTACTATTTGCAAAATCATATTATAGATATTTTTTGTTTAATTGTGTCTTTGTGTGTGCATATACTTTCCCCCTAAAGCTGCCCTTAATATTTGCACATAAAGGACCACAGGCAGCACTGGAGAAGCCAGATAAGAAGCAACGCATGTGGAACACATAGGAGTTTGGAGAAAGTGTGCAGCCATCAGACTCGGGAACATTTCTCATATTCAACCTATTCAGTGGTGTCTGAGTAGCTACGTGGTCTGCTGTTTTATCCTTCGATGGGGCCTGTACTAGCCCATGTATTTCTGGTTCATTATAACTCCCTTTTTGTGAAGAGCTTACCATTTTAGAAATGAATCATGCAAAAAACACCATAACAGTGTCTCTCTGCTTACCCTGTCACCTGTCACGCAGTGCAATCTATTCTTATGAATAGCAGTGATTGTTCAGAAATCTCCTGAGAGTGATGAATGCACATTGGAGAGAAATGCTATTGAGATTAGGAGGAATTTAGTACCTAGGATCTGGATAATGTAGGAGCTAAATCTTGAAAACAAAACAGGCCTCAGTCTCCTCTGAGGTCAGTAACTCCTTCCTCCTCTCATCAGGAGAAGAGAGCGAGATACAGAAATGGAGCGGCAGGATCCACACATGGAACCCAAGCTCCGCTATTCTGAAGGGGTACTGCAGGCCCTCTGAGGCCCAGGGAAGTGCAACCTGTCCCACGCTGATGGCAGCTGGGGTCACCAGGAAAGTGCCCTCACCCTAATTTCTGGACACTTTTTTATATGAAAAAAATTATTTTCCCAAGTGTGAGTTTTCCTTTTCAAAGCCTATTTCTTGGCTCTTTATGATATTATATGCTAAAATTCTCAAAGCCAAAGGTTTTGAGATGTCTTGATAGGAGTTAACAAGTGAACTGAAGACATTGAGAAATACTAGAACTTCATGAAAGACATTAATAAAAATCTGTTCAACTCTTCCAGAAATGTGTACAATGGTTGTTTGCAAAAAGTGAAGTATGTATCACCTACAAGGTCTTTAAGATGAAATTCTTTTACTTGTAGTTTAGTGATCTTTACAATTTAAATGATCTCTTTCCTTCCTCTAGTTTTCACTGGTTTTCTTTTTATTTTTCAAATATTTCTGATTAATGAAACTTTAGTCATCGATGATAGAGTGAGAAACAAAATAATGAATTATTAGCACTCATGTTGTAGGATGGAGATGTTAATAGGTGTAAATTATTTTGTCTTAAAACTCTACTTTAGTAAGACTGATGTTTAATAATAAAATCATTTGAAAATAAATAGAGGATTTTATTTCAAATGTATGTATTCCTTACTCCCTTGGAGAAATCTTTGTGTAAATTAATCCCCAGGAGCACTCACCCAACCCGATACACTTCAGAATGGGAAAGGTATAAGAGCCACTACTTGAATGTTCAATAGCAATTTCTGTGCCTGTGATGTGGAAAGGAAAGACACAGGAATAAGAACTCTCTTCTTCCCACAAGCTGCAGGCAGATTGGTTGCTCCACAGGTCAGCCTCTGTTTTAGGAGTTTACTTACTGTTGGCTCAGTCTGAGACACGTCTTAGTCTTAGCATCAGGGAGCAAGGCCACCTCCTCAGCACAAGTGGCACAAGTATGCTCCTGGGCCAGGCATGGGGCTGGACCACAGCTCCCTGGCAGACAGGCTCCGCTTCGATTTGCCAAATCTTCTCAAGGGGAACGAAGGTTTGCTGACTGTGGTCAAGAAGGTTCCAATTACGAATGATTCCCTAACCAAGTGTTGAAACATAGTACCTTGTAATTAAAATGCAAAACATACCCAAACTGCCAAACTTTATGAAAAAAGAGAAAAAGAAAAAATTTCAGGAATTTTCCTCGAAAGCTTGGCTTCTCAATTCCTTTGATCTTTTCTCTTTATGTTCCAGTTTGAAAAGCACATGGCCTCTTCTGATCATCACTGCCCAGAAAAATGGATATATTTTATCTCCTTAGTAAAAAATATTTTTAGTCCCTGTTTTTTATGTCTCAAACCCTGTACTGGCTCTGCTGTTGCCCTGATGATGCACTCTGGTATCAGGAATATCAGGGGAAGATAGAGCTGAAGAAAGCATACTTACCTTCAAATCTGGTAAAATTTTCCTGTGTATTATAAGGGTTTGTTATTGGGGGCACACTGGTTTAGACCTCTTTTCTGGTGTATTGAAGCAGTTGTCATTGTGTGGTGACCTCTTGTTTTCCTAATAGTGCTTTTTGCTTAAAGTCTACATTGTCTGGTATTAACATATTTGCAACAACTTTCTTTCAGTTGATAGAATTAACCTGGTATTTTTTCCACTTTCATTCTTTCCATGTGTTTTCTTTTACTTTCCATATGGTTGGATTGGAGCAAAGCAGGGCAGGAAACTGATGTGAGCCTAGAACAGAAGAGGGAGAGGGAGAGGGAGAGAGAAACAGATGCGACAGAAAGAGAAGAATGAGGCAAATGAAAGGAAGGCCCGGGAGGATGGCACTTCAAAGAGCACCTCTAGAATGGCATTCATGCAAATATCTCTTGCATCTGGATATTGTATAAAGAAAACGTGAAGTAGAGAAAGGAAATCTTCAGCTGAAGACCCCATAGACTCATAACTGTTATCAAACTGGGAGAAAATTAGCACATATCACATAAAAGGTTGATAATAGAATATATGAGAACTGTCTATAATTTGATAAAATAAGCTATCAGAAAAATAACAAGGATATAGATAAGTAATTTATAGGAGATAAAATGGAAGTGACCAAAAAGTACATCGTTAAATGCACAACTTCACTAAGAATCAAGAAAGTACAAATTAGATAAAGCTTTCATTTTTCATCTCTGACTAGGAAATATTTCAAAACCAAGTAACTTTATACATTGATGAGGTCATAGGGAAAAGGCAGCTCTCCTCTCTAAAACAATGCTTAAGACTTAACTTTGAATTGCTTTATTTGTAGGGCACCTTGATGAATCTTTTAGAATTACATGTATCTTTTAAGCCAATAATCCCACTGGTTGGTATCTACCCAAGAGAAACACAGTTGTGTATGTGAGTGGCAGGTATGAAAATGTTCCCTGGGTGTTTTATGAAATAGAAAAACATCCTGAATTTCCACTAATGAGGTAATAAATAGAACCTTCATGATCTATGTTATGGAATATTATGCAACAAGTTTTAAAGATAATAAATTCATCTTTATAGTGGTGAAAAATACCTGAAAGCTTCTTGCTAATAAAAACCATTCACAGAAATAAAGAATTATTTCTTTTCTGTAAAGAATCATGGGCTTGAAACAAAACTGTTTAACTGTATAATTTTATACATGAATAGAAAAAGGGTTAAGTAGATATACCCTAAGCTCACCATGGATGTTCACCATAGCTGCTATGTGTAGTAAAAAATCCAGGGCCATCTAGGTCTGGTGGCACATACCTATAATTCCTACTACTCAGGAGGCTGATGCAGGAGCATCACAAATTTGAGGCCTGCTTGGGCTACTTAGCAATATCCTCTTGCAAACAACAAAACAACATGTCTTAATTTCTTTTCTTTCATTACTGGGACAAAATACCTGATACCCAAAATTAAGGAAGGAAAGTTTTATTTAGTTTACAGTTTGTGGAGGTTTTAGTCCATATTCAGCTGGCTCCAAGGTAGAGTGGCACAAGCAGAGGATAACTGTTCATGGTGGTGGAAAACAGCAAAAGCAACAAGAGCAAAAGAGAGGAGCAGCGGCAAGCAGCCTCTTTGCCTCCCTTACATTGTATGCAAACTACCTGCCCCAGGGTGGGTGTAACGCTGACATCCATAATTCCAACATTGATTCATGACTGCATGAAGCTTTGGGGGCCATTCAGACACAAACCATAACAAATAGCACAATAAAACAAAACAAAACAAGACCTGGGGCTGGATGTGACATAGATATCTTTACTTGCATCTATATTGTCAATTTCATACAATTAGAGATGAATTTACATTTTATTATGTAATTAAAATAAGCTGTCTATTAGAAGAGGTGATTACTTTGCGATTCATCTTTGCTAAGCACAAATATAGCTCCAAACTGCTGGAAGAAGATTTCTCTGAGAGTGCTGAGTTCACTGATAGACTCAGGGGAGTCCCTCTTTACTGACTAGGATCCAGGCTGTGCTAAGGGAAATCATGACAACCAGGAAGTGCATTCACCTATTAGGCTAATAGGTGTATTTTTAGTATAATTTGATTTTCACTTTGTGGATTAACCAGATTACATCTTTCAATGCAATGACCAAATTTTTCTCTGAACCTAAAGGCTGATGCTAGCACACAACAACATGTATTGGCTGCCTACTATGTGCAAAACTAGCCTGGGCCCCAAGGGAGAAGCCCAAGTCTACAGTGAGTGAAGTCTGACCACTGTGAACAAATCTCTGTTCTTTGACAAAAGGAAGTATGGATGTCCCTTAGCTGAGTCTCAGGGGGTTTCAGGTAGGCAGCCCAGATGTACAAAAGGTGGGGAAACATCTCAAACCATCCTTGATCTTTGTCATAATGGGCCTGGCTTAGTCACCAAGAGGAAACATTTTTCTTGCTTTTGGGTCTCACACAATACCTGGACAGATATTACAAACCCTCTCAGCAGGGGATGGTTTGTCCTACAAAATGTACCAATTTTTTACTTTATAAAGTATTGTGAGGGCCTTAAAACCTACAAGCTAAGTGATGGATCTTAATCTTGCTTAAAAATGCAAGACTTAAAAATTAAACTGAAAATACAAAGTGCAAGGAATTGTTTTCATTCCCTTTACAAAAAAAGAAACTGAGGACCAGAGGGATTAGGGATCTTGCCCAGGGTCACTCAGTTAGTAGTGACTTTTATATTCTTAGGTGCACAGAGGCTTCAAGAAAACTATAACATCTACAGTAACCTCTGGGGGATCTGGGAGGATCTCAGGTGCTACTTGCTGGAGGAAGTGATTTGAGGCTCCTACCTATCTTGTACTAATTGAACTGAATTGGGCAGGTGATTTCTGAACAGAGATGTTTCAGTTCAGAGTCTGCAGCTAAATTTATAGAGACTTTCAGACAAAATTACCATTTTTCTTGTATTGCTATGGCCTCTAGCTGTTTAAATTCTGCTTTCAGCTGGAGTTGTAAAACTAGTATCCTTATGAACAAAGAAGAACTTAACTCTTAAAGTGTAGAGATTTAAAAAATCCATAAAATATGTATATTTAGAATTAACACTATTCTAGTCAAATATTTATTAATAAAGATCTGTAACTACCGTGAGTGAGGTGTCCTATTTCCAAGAAGTGTCTACTTGTAGTAAAGATGAAGGAAGTATGAGACACTGATCTTTCTAAGATATTTATTGAATTTTCTGGGTTGCCCTGGGATTCCATTATCATTGTACTTATCCAAATCACATAAAACCTTTTTGTAAGTGAACTAAGAGCCCCTCCTTCTTTTCCCTGTTTCCTTTGTTCCTTTCCCCCTTTCTGCATGCACACGCACACTCTCCACCCATTATCTCTAAATACAAAACGAAAATGGGACTTAGAAACTCCAAACACATTGTCATCTATCTGTGAAACTGGGAAGAATAATGCTCACACTTCTTACACTTCCCCCATCTTTTCCTTTCCATTATTCTCGGTCTTGTCTCGGAGATCATTAAAGGCGGGGGCCCAGGTTAGAAGACTCTGTTACAATGGTTGGACTCCACTCCAGGAAGCTGAGAACACATCTGGATCCTCAACCCTGCCAGCACAGACTTAGGTGTGTGCGTTTAGGGCCAGAGCCTGAGAACATGGCTGCTGGTGAAAGTACTCTGTGCTTATGTGACCACACTATGCGCCCTCAGGAGCAGTCCTAGTGCACGCTATTCTGGCAGGCAGCGTGATAGAGCAGGGAGTTAGAGGGTGTGTCTTGGAGCTTCGATGTCACACTTAGAAGAAAAGTACCAGGGTGGAGAGTGGGTTGTTGGGGAAATAAATGTGACACTTTTTCTTCCAGGTTCCAAGTGGATGAGGCGTTGAGGAATGATGCTTCCTTTGCTTTAAATGTAGTTGTGCTTTTTTCCCATGTGGAAAGATGACGGCCTGAGTCCATGTGACAAACGAAATTCTCTACCTTGTGAATGCATTTCCTAGGTGTCATGTTCTCCCTTAGCATAGCCTGGATCCTGGTCAGTAAAAAGGGGCTCCTCTGAGTCTATCAGTGAACTCAGCACTCTTGGAGAAATCTTCCAGCAGTTTGGATAGATATTTGTGCTTAGCAAAGTTGAATCACAGCAGGAACATTCTTTTCCTCTCCTAAATGCAGGAGGGAATGGGCTGTGGAATAGAGGTGACCAGGGTGTTGGGTGTGGAGAGGGGACCTGGTGCTGTGCTGGACACTGTGGAGAGTACTTAGCTGTCCCTGTCTTCAGGAATGTGTCTTCAGGTTTTGATGTGGGCTTTCCCCCTTCTTATTGTGTGTAGTTTCCATTTCCAAGGTTTTAGCAGTCAGTACTCAAACAGTTACTCCAGGTTGGGATCCCTGGGCCCAAAATCCCATAAATGTGTCACTGAACATCTCATGGACATTTCTCTCTTTCTCCAAAAGAGGCCTTCATCTGGAATGTGCTGCATTTAATTCAGCATCCTCTTCCTCATGTTTACATTTCAGTTAAAGTGCCCACAGTCCTCCTAGCAGCTCCAGGGAAAGGTCTTAGAGCCATCTTGGTGGTCCCTGTTAGACACGTCCTTACCCTTACATGTGGAATGACTCAACTACATTTCCTTTGCTCTACTCTCAAAGTGTTAGTTTGCATCTGCAGAATTTCTTCCTTGGGTTATTAGAGAGACCCTAGTATTAATGCTACTTTTTCATAAAATATTTTGTAGAACCCTGCTCTTATTGGGATCTTGAATATTCCCAGAAAGGCCTGTGTTGGACACATGGTGGAACCAGAAAGAGGCGGGGCTTGGCAGGAAGCAGTCAGGTCACTGGGATCTGTCCTTCAAGGTTGCTCCCTCCCTCTCTCCCCAGCTACCGTGACATGAACAGGCTTACTCTGCTACACCTTCCCGCCATGATGAACTGTCCCACCACAGGCCCAATCTAACAGGACCAGGCAGCCATGGCCTTTGAAACTGAGACCTCCAGATAAATTTTTCTTTCTTTCACCTTGATCCTCTCAGGCATCATGCCATAGTAACTGAAAACTGGCCATATCATGTAGTCAATGAAATTCATAAACAGTATAATCTAGCTGTGAACATATTTAAAAAATTCATATAGAGCCCTGATTTTGATGCCAAGTAAAAATGCAGGGATTTAGAAGAATAATATGCATTTTGGCTCATGCATCACACAGTTGAATGGTTGGTCCTGTATCTAAAATGGGACTCCTCTGGAAGGAGAGAGGGTGTACCCAGCCTACTCTAGGCACGTTCAGGAGTCACTCCAACATTGAGAGTGGTGCTGCTGTTGGTGACATAACTTTCCAATAATGTGAGAATGCACAGTAAAGTTCTGGCCCAAACAAAAGACAATTTCTACATAACTTTTAGGCGCAGAATTTGCAGGTATGGTTGTGCATGTCTATAATCCCGGCACTCTGGGGGCCAAGGCAGGAGGATCCCATGAGTTTGAGGCTATCCTGAACTCCATAGTGAGGCCCTGTATCAAAAACAAAAACTATTTGCATTCTTGGAAAATTCTGTGCATATTAGATTACCTCCCTACTCCTCTTGTTCTTGGTATGTAAAAGTCCAGCAAGAATTTTGAAAATTGAGCAGGACACAGGACAACTGTCCCTTGTGGCAGGGGGCCTCAACCTCAGAGAAGGCAGAGCCCTGTGTTTGCTTCTTTGTTGTCCACAGTGACCTCTGTCACCTTGGTGATTGTAGCATTTCTACTGGGGATCACTGCAAAACCTCAACATAATTATGCTAACTTGTCTTTATGTAGGCAATACACAATTGTATTCTCCTTGTGAGAAAGAAAGATTTGACAGGAAGTCAAGCCTTCTCTCACATCAACCCCTATTACACTCTTATCTCCAGAGGTAACAAAAGTCAGCTGTTCAGTATTTGTCATTCCAGAATTTCTACTCTACTTTAACCTAAAATTTATAGGTCTATAGAAAATACATGGTGCCCGTTATGAATTGAATAGTACCCCCAACCCTAATCTGTATGTTGAAGTCTTAGGCCCCATTGCAGATGTGATTAGTTAGATTAAGATGAGGCCACACTGGAGGAGGGTGGGCCTTTAATCCCAACTGCTTGATATCTTTAGGGGAAATTTGGATAGGGAGAGAGGTACATACACAAGGAGGATGTCTGTGACAATAAAATTAGAGATCAGAGTAACTCTTCACAAACCAAGGAATACCAAAGATTGTCAGCAGAGCAGGAGAAGCTAAGGGCAGGGCATGGAATAGAACTTTTCTTTACCATTTCTAGAAGCAACTAACTAGGCTGATATCTTAATCTTGAACTTCCAACCTCCGGAGCTGTGAGTCAATAAATTTCTGTGGTTTGTGGTCCTTTGTTGCCACAGCCATAGCAAACCATTACATTTTTAAGGTTTAAATGTTTTAGGTTTCCAACAGACAGACTACTAGAATGAAGATAAGTTGCAGGCCCCTGAAGGTTGCAAGACTGAGGGTGTCACTCAGGTTGGACTGGGAAGGATAAGTCCACTGAGAGAGTGGATGCCTGCACACAAATCCTTTCCCAAGAGCCCCATCTTACAACAAAGGACTTCTCTATCCAATCACATGTGCAAATCAGGTTGTTTGTATTCAAAGAGAAAAGTTACAACCAGCCTAGACATTTTTTTCAAGCAGTAGGTTTGTTTTAGAAATAAAAAATAATGAATAATGCAAACTGTACCCAGGAGCATGAGAAACTTTTAACTGACTGCTTTTATAGCTAATGTGACTGGGGGAAATGTGATCTCCATCCATTCCAGATCATTCTCTATACCTTGCTCACGCAGGCATGATAAAGCAGGCTCCTAAATACAGCTTGAAATGTAGAGCATGACATACTGCCAATGCTCATGGAATGAATAGTTTAAAATCATGAGAAACTGAAAGCAAAAGCAGATCTTTTTATATCTAGTTTCATAGTTTAGTGCATTTAAAAATAATTTGCAAAATGGAAAGACAATTAAAAGTGTCTTCTTACTTCCCTGTGCCATGTGTCATGACCTTTAATGTTTAATGAGAATTGCTTATTGAGTCTGGGGTTTAGCCAAAGATATTTGGCTTGAGCAAGAACCAAGACAAGCCTGCTAAAATGATTATATCCAATTTAGTGCCTTCGAGACTCTCAGTGATGGTGGATTATTCTGAAAGTAGACAAATAGTGTACAACATTTTGCCTTGAAATCTCTGTGGAACTGTTTCTGTATGCTTTAAAATGTATGTTATAAATAGAAATCAGTGAATATAAAAAATGTTAATTTCTTAGATTATAAACTAGTTTGAGGTAACAGAGACCTATATTAATCTGTTCTCCATTCAAAATAGTGTATTTTGTGTTAGCAATATAAAAATAAATGTTTTATTATAGAGTTGAGCAATTATTATACATATCCAATAGAACAGAAACATAGCATTATAACTCTATGCAGATATTACTGTGAAATTGACAATTTGTATGACAATTTCCTGATTGACTTAATGTACACTAAAAATATGAAGGCTCTTTTTTGCTTGTGAGTTTGTTCAGTAGAATTTTTGGCATTTTTAGGCAATGCAGTTGAAATATTAAAGTTGTTGGTCTTTTTCTAATGTCTATTTTTCATGCCTATTTGTCATTTATGAAATTGTTTGGATTACAGAAGCCAATTTTGACAGTTTAGCCAGATAATCAAATAGTGTTCTAAAGGGGTGTGAAATATTTTGTCCATCTTAACACTCTGAAAGGAACCATCTTTTCTGTCCTGTGACACTATCAAAGCTCTCTGGGAGCTTGGTGGGAACCACCAAGCTCTACACCAACTACAACAGTTTCCAGTGTTCAGTGTCGTTTATGGAAAGACGTGTGAGATGTCTTTCATAACTGTGATCAGCTCTGGTCAATGTGTTTAGCTACCACTCAGTCTCCTTTACCCAGACATCTCACCTGTCCTGAGCTTCATTTGGCTTTTGCTGCTCCCTGTGCTTGGAGGGATTTTCTACTTTTCCACTCGTCTCACCCCTCACATGTGAGAAATCCTCTCTGACTCAGGGAGATGTCCTGAGCCTTTCCCTCCACAGGTCAGGTCCTTCCACTCACTTCCAGCTATTGCTTCTCTTTGGCATATGTAGTGGTAATGTTACAGGTATGTGTGCAAGTATGCTGTGGCTGATGTCTTCTCCTGTGATCTGTGAGTTCCATAACCACAGAAGATTGTTTAAGAATCAAATCACTTCTCAGTAATTTTATATATCTTTTTAAAAAGGCAAGTGCATTTTACATTGGAAATGATTTTGTATGAGTAAGATAATCACCTCAAAAGCTCACTTAAGCCAGGAGTTGGGGCAGAAACCCGTAATCTCAGCACTTGGGAGACTGAGGCAGGAGGATTGTTGAGAGTTTGAGACCAGCCTGGCCTACAAAGTCAGCTCAAGGCCACCCTGAACTGCATAGTAAGACCTTGTCTCAAAAAGGCAAAAAAAAAAAAAAAAAAAAAAGCTTATTTAGTTTTGTAAAATATGCAGAGCATAAAATTTACCATTTCAACTCCTTTAGACTATAGAATTCAGTGACATTAAGTGCAACTATATTCATACTGCCATCTGTAAAACTTTTCAGTCATCCCTACTGAAACATTGTACCTACCAAATATTAACAGTCCCTTATGCCCCAGCCCTTGACAAGCACCATTCTACTTTCTGTCTCCAAGAATTTGACAACTGTAATGGGCCTGGTATTATTGTCATGTCCACTCAGCTTTTGCTTGAAAAGTTTTATTGCTTTTGCCATTTCTATTTCTACTGATCTTATTGATTCAAGAATATCTTTCTTATAATTAGGCAAAAAATGGAGAAAATGTAAAAAATGGAAATATAATTTTTCTTTAGGCTACTTCATAGGCTCATGGTAATCACCTCAATCATGGATTTGAGTATACTATAAGCTATAAAATTTATAATTTTTACCATTTAAAAATTACTCTAAAGAATAAAAGAAGCTATTCCCTTCTCTGTGTAGTCTAGGAAAATTTTTGCCATTTCTTATTAACAGTACATCTGTATAATATAATTGATTTTTATTTTTGGCAATCTCTAGCTAATTTTCAATTTATAAGATGTGAATTTGATGCAAAATTAGTTGGAGGATGGGAAGGTTTCTGTGTTTTAAGTTTGCTCATAGAAATTTAAACAGAGAAGCACTCAGCCCTGCTGGGTAAGGGAGATGGAAATGAGGGGCTTCGCAAATGGAGGAAGATGAAAAATGATTTAGGAAAAGGATTAACTGTCAAGGTTCACTTCAGGCAGGGGTGAAATAATTCAGGAAGCTCAAAACTCCTGCTCTTTATAGAAAGGCTCTTTAATACCATTTTCAAGCTATTCTTTGTTTTTCAGAATACCTTGTTGTCTTAGTTACTTTTCTCTTTTTGCTGAGACAAGATACCTGATGCCCAAATTAAGGAAACTCCCCATGGCTGCATAAGGCTTTAGGGGGACATCCGGACACAAATCATAACATTGAACCCCTGGCCCCCAAAGAGTCATGCACATCTCTTTAGGCAAAAGGTATTTTAGTCCATCTCTAAGAGTTGTCAAAAATCCTAACAGTTTCAGGATTGCTGAGAAGTCCAACTACCACATCACTAAGATCTAAGGCAAACTCTTAGCTGTGAACCCCATGTACAAATGAAAAGAAAGTTAAACACTTCCAACATTCAATGGCACAAGATACACATTTCTATTCCAAACGTTACAAACGGAGATACAAGTAATGGGACCAAAGCAAGTCCAAAATCCAACAGGGCAAACATTAAGTCCTGTAGTTCCACGTGGAACGTCTGAAGCAATCTATGGCAAGTTGTGAGCTCCAAAGGGTTTGTGTGATTTGACCCCAACAGCAATTTCAGTGGCTGTAGCTCCCACAGCTTCTCTCTTCGGCCTACTTTGGTCCCTCCTCGCAGGTTTTCTCAGCCCATCCATGTTCCCGGCCTTTCCAAACTTCTGGGGTCTCCACTGCACCTTTGGCTTCACATTCACAATTTCATACACTGCTGTCTCAGGAGCACACTGCCTAGTCTCCCTGGCCTTCTGAAATTGAGGTGAAAGCATTCTTAACCTCATAACTCTTGCATTCTCCATGCACATAAAGCGCCATATGGGTGATGCCAAGCTGGAGCAGCAGCCAGGCTTTCTTTTCTCTCAGCTGTAGGGATCAAAGGCCTGGATCACTGAGCACTCTGAACCTGATTCTGAGGAACAAATTTCGTATGCTGCTGCCATTTTGGAACCCGATGGGGCCAGCACTGCCATTCTGGAACATGGTGCTTTGTAGCTTTCTCCTCAAAGCAAAGTCTTTCACTTTTGCGGTTTTGAGGCTGCAAAGGAGGGAGACTTGCTGCTCCTCGTGATGCCCTCAGGCCATCTTTTATATTCTTCTGTTCCTTGTCAGTAATCAAGATCTCCTCTGCTCTAGCTTTGCAGTCCCAAGCTTTAGTGGAACCTTTTTCTGGACAAACTCGCAATGTTTTAAATCATCCTGCTTGGCTCTTTGCTCTTTATTTGCAGCATAAATTTGGCTAAAAGCCCCCAAGAATAAGTGTCAACATTCAACTGCATTGAAATTTCTTCTGCCCAATTAATTAGTCCACCACCCTTAATCTTAGTCTCAGGCGCAATCTCTGGATATGAGCAAAATGCAGACAAACTTTTTGCCAAGCCATAACACACATTGGAGTCCAACAACCAATATAGCCCTTCTCCTCAGCAGAAATCTCCCGAGCCTGGTCTTACCTGCAGGGCTTCTATCAGCTTTTTTGTCTTCTAAGCTCTGAACCTTTCTAAACTCTTCCCACAAGCCATTCCCAAATGCTCTTCAACCCCATATTCAGGTATAGTCACAGCAATGACACCACTTCTCTGGTACCAAATTCTATCTTAGTTACTTTTCTTTTGTTGCTGAGACAAAAATACCTAACACCCAAGGTTAAAGGAGGAAAGGTTTATTTAACTCACATGGAAGTTTCAGGCCATAATCATCTGCCTCCAAGGCAGGGTGGCACATGGCAGAGGGGTAAGAGTTCATGGCAGATGAAGACAGCAAAAGCAGCAGGAGCAAAAAGGGAGTGTGAGAAGACTCTTTCTGTCCTTTATATCGTGTGCAGGGTACCTGCCCTATAGTGGGCATAGCACTGACACCCATAATCCCAGCACTACACAATGAATCAATCACAAATTCTAGATTGAGCTGCCTCCGAAAAGCACCCCTCCATGACTGCATGAGGCTTTGGGGGGACATCCAGACAAAGACCATATACTTGTTCTGTTTTGTGTTTAAAGGATGACCACTTTGAACATATTGACTGTATGATCAGGGCGCACAAGCCCTGGCCAAGTATATAAAATGACAGCCAGAGTCCAACAGACGTCTAAGTTCCTGTGCTGGGCTGAGAATACCCTTGAAGGAATTTACCGCCAGGCATGTCCTAAGCTCAGGAGTGGTTTTTTGAGGAGAAACAAAATCTCTTGCTAAAATGCTGCTTTTACACCAGCACAAGTGTGTTTCTATCTAATTCCAGAAGTTAATGGCTTAAGGACGCTAAGTTTTCAGGCAGAGTTGAATGATTACTGATAAACATCCTTCCTTTCTGTAGTAGGTATTGCAGGCTGCATGTGTTCTCCCAATTTCTCCTTTCTCATGTGATTACTTTGATGTATTTTCATAGAGTTTTCTTCACATTCCTGAGAAGTAGCAGGAAAATACAAGGTTTAGGGTCAGAAAACATGGACTTCAAGGTTTAATGCAAAGCTATGGTAACTTACGTTGCCTCCTGCTTGGGTCTTACCTTCTTCATTTGTGAAATCCAACTGGGATGTGGCGGTGTCTATCACACTCAAGCCCTGGAATGGACAGTGCAGTTCTGGGAAGCACAGAAGTTTCCTGGACTCTGTAGAAGAGGTCTAGGTTCTTGTGGTAAATGAACACGATGTGGTAGGAATTAAGCCATATGAGACTAATCCCGTCCCAGCTCCAAAGCCTTCAACCACACATCATTCTTCAGGGCATAAGGTCCACGTACCTCTCTGTAACAGCCTGCGAGTTTCTTTCTTTAGCTATGCTTGACCTGCTATTGGCAGCTGGACAGGGCTGGCTCCTTCACCCACCTGCCTGCCCCACTGCTCCCCGTTGTCCTTCATCTTCCATGACAGGACATAGTTTTGCTGCTGTCAACAAGACCACCTCATTTCCCCCCTGCCCAGCCAATGGCTACTCCTGCAGATCTCCTTCATGGACATCTAGCCCACTGGCCCAGCTGTTGCTTCCATAAGGGGATAAAGCTTTGTGAAGGGAGGAAAGGAAAGGAGCTAGCACTGAATACCAAGAAACAGTACACTTGTCATCTCATTTTGTTCCTGTTGCCATTCTTCAGTGGGTGTTACTATCTTATGCAATTTATGAGGAATTTGAGGCTCAGTTTGAGTATGACTAAGCAACTTTATCAAGTTCACCTTGATGCCGCTACACGACCAGTTCCAGGTTGAAACTCAGCTCTCTGCATGGCTTAACGCTGCCTCTCTTGCCTGGAACAATGATTCTTTTAGGGAGCTTGCAACTCCTCTCCGATGATCATGTTAAATACATAGGAATGTATTTACTGATAGAAGTTGAGAGTACTCCTTTCAAGTGGAATTGGATGGGCGGCAGCTCTGCCTGCTGCTGAGGTGGGGGAGGCAGGTAAAAGCTGCCTGTTGGAAAAGCAGCTCAGGCTCCTGGAGCAACTGACTTCACTTTCAGCTGCAATGAGCCAGACAAGAAGTTACTGGATTCCCACACTCTGAGCCATCCTCTGAGAGATCAGTAACTACAGTGGTCATGGCTTTATTTTTTCTTTTAAGCTGCCCAAGGTGATGATGACTCATGACAGGGTTAACACATTTCACCTTTCACCAAAGCTGCAACCAAAATATTTTTCCACCTTTATGACTCACCCTTTTCCCGGGCTTGTTAACTTAATAGGAGCTCAGAGAAAACATGTGGGGAGGCTAAGACCTTCCCCGTGATCTCCCTGATGAGCAACGGGCGTGTCCCAGCAGTTATCTGGGCACTTCTTGATTTTTCCAGGTTTGAGTCTCACTGCACTACCCCGAAGGCTGACAGTGGAAACTGCACCATGACTCAGAAATCTGCCTTTGTAGTTTTGGGGTCAGAGATTTTGTCTACCTACCTGATTAAAAAAAGGGTTCATTATGAACCAACCAGGGATTTGTAAGTGTGGTGGATCAGTAAGCCCACATTCCTGGCAGGCTCTCCATATTCGCTACTGCCTAGCTTGAGTCTGCTTCCCTAAACTTGTCTCCTACCAGCTTCCTGCATTTATTTTCTTTCTTTTTTACAGAGAATAAAAAAGAGTAAAAAAACATTACAAACGATATAGAATTTCACTAAACAAGATGGTAAGAGTTCAACAATGGTTGTTATATTGCATATTACTGCCTTCCAATTAGTTGTGCAGATTACCAGATATGAGCATGCAAAATTGTTCAAAAAATTTAAAAGAAAAAAATTAAGCATCACCTGTTCCTTTCAATAAACCAATAGAAATCAGCAATACAATGATCCCAGCTAGCCTGTGTATATACATACATACATATATATATATTTTTTCACCTTCCTTCTTTTCTCCTTTCCCTCATCCCAGTTGTTCCTTCCTTTGAGCAGTTTCTTTCTCTGTTATAGTATATATTGTACCTTTCAGATTTTATCTACTCTTTCAGATTCTTACACTAGGGAGACAAAATGATGTTTGCACATGTGGGTCTGACCTATTTCACTTATGAATATGGTTTCTATTTGCACCCATTTACCTATAAAAGCCTCAAGTTTATCTTTTTTATAGCTGAGTAATATTCAATTGTATAAAAATACTACATTTTAAAATTCATTCCTCAGTTCATGGGCATGTGGGTTGTTTCCAAGATTCAACTATGACAAATTGCACTGCTATAAACATGGGTGCACATACATTGCTGTGGCACGATGTTTTTAATTCTTCTGGGAAAATACCCAGAAGGAGAATAGCTGGGTTGAATGGGACCTCCAGTCCCAGTTTACTGAAGAGTCTCCAAACTGATTTCCACAGTGGTTTCACCAATCTACACTCCCACCAGTAGTGGAGTAGGGTTCCTTTCTCTCCACAGCCTCTCAAGCATTTGTTATTGGTTGATTTCTTGATGATAGCCATTTTTTCTGTGTGAGATGAAATGTCAGTGTTGTTTTAATTTGCAATTTCTCAAATGACCAATGATGCTCAACATTTTTTCATATGTTTATTTACCATTTGTATTTCTTCACCTGAGAAGTGTGTATTCATCTCAGATGCCCATTTTTTGATTGGGTCATTGAACGTCGGGGGCCCTATTTCTTTTAATTCTTTATATGTTCTAGATGTAAGTTCTTTGTCTGAGGGAGAGTTGGCTAAAACTTTTCCCCAATTTGTGAGTTGTCTTTTTACTCTGTTGGTGATTTCTTTCGATGTGCAAAAATTTTTCAGTAAGATGAGATCCCAGTTGTTGACTCTTTGAAGTATTTCCTGTGTGGTTTAGTTTTTGCTCATGAACACTCTGTCTACCCCTATGTCTTCAAGATTTCTGCCTACGTTCTCAACAAGAGTGGTAATATGTTTTTGCATTAAGAAGCAGTGAATGCCAGCCCTCCATCCTCCTATCTCCCATTTTGCACAAAGAGTAAAAAGAGGTCTCTGGGGACCATTCTAGTTGCAGGTCTCATGGCTGCCTTAGCTTTAATATTTGCTACAAAGGGTTAAAAGCAGGAAGGATCAGGATAACTCAGGTACAAAGAGAAATAGAGTAAGACTGAGATTGACTCTTAGAATTCTTAACACTCTTATTTTGCTAACGTTTTTTCCAGAAAGTAAAGCCTGACTGCCAACGGGAGCTTTAGGAGAATTATTGACTACATACAAAAACTGAAAAAATATGAATTAATTTTAATTCCATAATAGGTACCTGTGGTTGCTGTCTATATTAAAGGAAGGATTAGAAGAAAGAAAACATTTCATTCTATTAGCTACATATTATAGCTAATGCTATTCTGACTTTAAATCTTTGTTTATTGAATGCATTAGATGTAGTAGGTTTGTCAAACTAGTTCTTCATACTGGAGATCCCAATTTAAACCTCTTTTAAATCAGTCTCAACTTTAGTGAGTTCAACAGCCTTACTCACAATGATTTTAATTCTGTGGAAATAATTATTCAGATTTCCACTCAAGCTTTACCTTTATCTGGGGCTTTGAAAATGTTGTCAAAGCCACTGGTGCAGGTATACCATCAAGGCAAGAAAGATCACAGAGAAAATAATATCTGTTGCTTAGATAGTTCTTATTTAAGATTTAAGAATTTTTATACCAGCAACCTGATGCTGTATCATTTCTTTATTGAAACATATTTGCAATATATAAAGAATACATTCATCATGGGAAAATGTCAGCATTTTTAACTTGCAAGTTCTCCAAGTAAAAGGTTGAAGCAGGAGATAGGGACATAAACACATTTCCTAAATTCATGATGAGAAAAAGTAAGGCTAGTGGTTAATCACTTTTTATTCCTAAGATTGCTGTCTAAGCACTTTTTGGTGAATAATATGATTTACTATTCTCAAAATAAACAGTTTTTGATTGTGGTTATTAAAATAATCTATTCAGATTGTTAATAATTCCAATGGTTATAGCAAAATAGTTAAAACAATACCCTATTTGAGTCACTTAGAGATAACCAGAATTAATATTTTAGGGTGCAACTTTTGAAGTTTTTTCTAAGTGCTCCCCACATTGTGAACTAATATATTTATAGGTTATGGTTAGAAAATTCAGTTGTACTATAAATATTGGATATAGTCTTTTTTCTTCATTCACTGTTAACTCATGCATATCTCTCAATATTTGAATACATGTCCTCATCAGGATTTGAAAAGGCCCAATAAAATTCTACGTTATTGAAGAACTTTCTTCAGTTTCCTCTTGGCGGATCTCCTACTTTTCTGTTACAAACATGACTGACAGAAGTAAGACAGTCTATATTTTGTACACTTGAACCAATTATTTGTTTTCTTGTGTGCATGTATGTATGTATTTCATGATGCTGGGATTAAACCCAAGGCCTCATGCATGTTAGGCAGGTGCCCACTATGCTACACACCTGGCCCCCTGTATTCT
This sequence comes from Dinomys branickii, assembly GCA_004027595.1. Taxonomy (NCBI): domain Eukaryota; kingdom Metazoa; phylum Chordata; class Mammalia; order Rodentia; family Dinomyidae; genus Dinomys; species Dinomys branickii. The sequence goes on from PVLD010002189.1 coordinate 86,525, forward strand.
TTAAAATAAATAGGTATCCGCCATCAACCATTCATGATGTACCACTCTGCGCATCTCTGCCTTGTCTTTTAGGAGTCCACAGTAAGAATCTGGAGCTGGGTCTTAGTGTTACTGCTCACAGTTTCTTGGATTACTCTCCTTCTCCCTTACTGTGACACACGTGTCAGCTGGTGCACACGTGTATGCACACACAACACAGATCTGCACATTCATGCCTGTAAACATTTTAGTAAAATGAAGTTAGTAAAATGAAGTTCTCCCCAGTAACACTGAACAAATGCACCAAAAATATGCCGACTTTACCATTTTTCCTTCATGTTGACATTTTGGCATTATGTTTGGCAAGTATGTCTCAAATACTGATTCAAAATATGAAGAATTTTGAGTGTTCTAAAAACAAAAAAAATGAAACATTTTGATCAAGTCTCTCAGAAAATGATCTCAGTTGGGAAAAAAATCATTGTTCAATACTAAATGTAGAGAGCCATTGTTTGGAGAAAGTAGAGTGCCATGAAATCTTATGACATGAGTGCCACGTTTATAAGCCCCAGTTCCTGGCATCCCACTCATGAATAAAAATGACATCAATAATCATACAGTAATAACCATTACTATTACAATAATTATATATCTATAAACATTATTAATATAAATATATTATACATTACATATATATAAGCATATTTATAATATAAATATATTATATAACAGGATACACTATCTTTAATAATAGTAAATATTGTTATCAATTACTATAATTATTACGTTTGCAGAGAACTCTATTCAAATCCATCTTGTCTTTTATCATTCATAATGAATGATCCAGGGAGGGGAACTGAGAAGCTTATAATATTTTTTTCATAAATGAGGACACTGAACCTCATTTATGAAATAGAAACATAATGGCTTGTTTGAGTATGCCCTCAAAGAGCCTTGGTCTCCCACTCAGACTCCAGGGTTCTTTCCATTTTAACTACATTTCCAGTGTAGGTGTCGTTAGTAAATCTATCATTCTGTAAAGTCTTTCCATGATGATGGTTTTCCACTGTGGAGATTAAGTCCATGAATAACATTCAGAGTGAGATCATTTTCCCATAAAACTTCTGTTAATAAAACTATTCCACAACTGATTTGTAAAATATCCATCAAGTGTGAATTTGTAGACCAGCTCTTTGGCATTTTTAAATGGAATTTTAGGGGCCTAGTTAAGGCGAAAAGAAAGTTGTGCCTGATACACTTTAATTTCCACTCTTCCCATTTTTGGGTACATCTTCCTTAGACTGCATTTCTGGCTCCAAAAACTATCTCTGAAGGTTCTTTTATTAATTTATGTATTTTATAGAATATAACAAATTCTCCTGCATTGGTGATTGTATGCATTTTCTGGCATAATCACTGTTGATATTTGAACACATTTCTTCCAGTTTTGGCTTTATTTTCCAATCTTTGTATGTGTCTATATTTGGTTTAGGTTTGTTATTGAAAATTAATGGAGTATTGTATTTAAATAAGGTTTCCGTCCTGCTGTCATGGTTTCAAGTTATAGCATTAGCACACCCCATGTCACAAAATAAGTAAAATACATTCTTTTCAAGGCCTTTTTGCAACAACTTCTATTAAAATGTAATCCTTTTATATGAGGCCCCTGTTTTGTTTCAATAAAATTCTAATGGTGGAGACAAATAAGGCTGATCTTTCCCTGGATGTCCTGGGAGGTTGCAGCCCCTTTGACAGTGTATGAGAAGGTTCTTTTCATCACTTGTTCCAGAATCCTCACTATTTTTAAATATTCACTACAGTTTCTCTTATCTTTTTTTTTTTTTTTTATAATGGCTATTGAATGCAGGAGCTTGCTACTGAGCTCCATCCCCAGCTGGCTCTGCTTTTTATTTTGAGGGCACATTATGGTTTAGGTCGGGCTGTCCCCCAAAGCCTCTTGTGTGTGGCAGGCAGTTTTGTCGTGGGATGTGATACTCACGATTCGGTTCGTTCACCGATGAGTGCACTGCAGGCTTGCTGTTTAGAGGTAAGGCTGGCTTAGAGGCAGATCACTGGGGCATGATCTGGGAGGGTAAGTTGCTGTCCCAGTTCCTCCTTGCTCTCTCTGCTTCCTGGCTGCCATGGGCTGAGCAGCTCTGCTTGCTTGGCACTTCCACCAGATGTTGTACGTGCTGGAGTTGGCTGACCATGATTTGAAGCTATGAGCCGAAATGTACCTACCCCTCCTCCTTCTCACTGTGGCTGTGGCTGCCCTCACTGTGTCCTGTGATGAGAAGTTACTAAGGCACAGGGTCTCACTAAGTTGCTAAGTTGCCCTGAATGAGCTTGAACTGTGATCCTTCTCCTCAGTCTCCCGGAGTACTGGGAGTACAGGTGTCCAATCACACTGGGCTGTTTTTTTCTCAATTTGATGAGTAAAATAATAGTTTATTCTGTTGTACTGGTTTCTTGATAATTTATTAGTTGGCTTCTCTCAGTTGCTTTAGGAGGAATTTCCATTTTCTAGTTTGTATCTGTTTCACCTGTTTCTCAAGTTTAAGAGAAGTTTCCTAGGCCCCCTGGAGACCGCTCCTGAAGCTGCTGTCTGACCCACATTCATAGGACAGGAGAATCTTCCTCATGTCATCTGCTATCCCAGCCCACACTCCCTGGACTAGGGAAGAAAACTCTGTTTTTCTCCTTGCCTGTTCTTGAAATGTCCAATTTCACAAGAAAACAGTTTTCCTTTGCAAGCTGTCCTCTTCAGCTTGCTACTACAGCACTTGCTGGACAGGTCTGTGGTTCTTGGATGTGCAACAGGTCTTATAGTGTAAATACAAAAACCCTCCAAAGACTCATAGTCCTGATCCTGAACACAGCAGTGCTCACCAGCAGGGTCTGAGGAGATGACTGGCTCATGAGGACGCTGAGTTCGTGGATGGACTCACCCAGCGAGGAATCTGCAGTGGCCCAGGCTGTGAGGAGAGTGGGCCTCACTGGAGAAAGGTACTGCGTGGTGAGTTTGCAGGGAGGGTGGGTACCCAAGCGCTTCCTCCTCTCTGTTTCCTGGTTGCTGTGAGGTGAGCAGTTTTTCTCCTCCTTGACCTTTTGCCTCATTTCACCTCCACAGCGGTGCAGTGAGTCAGCCACAGACGGGAATTGCTGAAACTGTGAGCCAAAGTGAAACGTCTGCTCTTAAGTTGTTATTCTCAGGAATTTTAATCACAGTGACAGAAAGCTATCACATCATCTACACAGCCACTGCATGATGTGCTGTTTTGGAGGTAGCATTTATCCTTTTATCTACTGGAAAAAGAGACACCAGTGGACGTGGGCGAGAGATGTCATTGTAAAAATAAAATTCCTACAATGTTGAAGTTGATGAAGGTCTTCGTCTTTCAGCCTAAGGGCTGATAGTGAGGGCACATAGAGCCCTTGGCTGTCCTTTAGAGAGAATGGGGTAGTCTGTTTCAAGTAGGAAAATACGACTCAAACACTATCCTGTAGTTCTTGAAGTAGTAGCGATCTTCCCTGATCCTAACACGAGGTTAGGTGCCAGTTCCATTTCCAATGTAAGCTGTTTTTTTCCATGAGATGCCTAGGTATTTGCTTGGAACATCAGAACACTCCATGAGTGAGTTATAACTAAGCTCCTAAAACACTTTGAAATTAGAAACTTCCATTGGTTTATTTTTTGTTAATGTTGATATCCTTTTTATGCGACTCTATTTGTAAGACATATGAAGCATAGCATAGCTTTCTATGTTTCTCTTGTTTTTAAAGGAAAAGGCCTTGCAGACATCCAAGGAGCATGCCATTCACCCTTGTTCATCATTACATAACAACATCTTATACAGCAGATGGCTTTTTATACTGACTTCCTCAGGTGGACTGGCCAGGGAGGGCAGAGAACTGATTTCTCTCCCTCCTTAGGAACACCGAGCATGCTTATTCTCCACTGCACAAAGGCCATGTTCTCTGCATCATTCCCTTTATGCCCTCCAAACCCTGCTTCACCCTAAGATCCAAAAATAACTAGTAACTTGCTAGTAAGTATCTTTCTTTTTAAAAAGTATTTTCAGCTTGGTGTGAAAACAGCACTCCAATACTAATTATTCTGTCTTTAAGTAGTGATAAAAGTATTTCTCCAAATCTTTGCATTTAGATTTTTCATCAGTCTTCCTGGAATAGAGTCCCAGTTTTCTCATTGTGAAGCACGGTTTTATTTATCTTTTCATTCATCTTGGGAAGGATTTGACCCTAAGTTTTTTGTGATCTCAGTTTCCACACATTCTTTCTCAGCCTTCTTCTGGACAACCTGCATGACTTTTTCTAGTTATTTTGGAACTTCCTGAAAGCACTCCTTGACCCAGTCTGCTTCACAGCCTGACGTTTTCCCCCTTTCCTTTTCATTACAGCTCTCATCCGATCATCCATGACCTCCCAAAGTGCTGGGCCATCCCTATCTCTATCCTCTTTTGGCTCCTTGATGACATTTGCAGTCAAATGCTCTGGCTCCTTCATAACATTTGACACAGTGATGTCTCCACTTCCCGTGGAAACTGCCTTCCTCTTCAGCATCTGTGACTTGAATTCTGCTCCTAAAGGGAATCTACAATGGAGTGGAAGAGTCTAGGCCAAAGCACTGCCACTAACTTGCCGCATGGTGCTAAGAGGTGCTCAACATGTCAAATTTCTCTGCCACACTATGCTTGTTCCACATTAAGGTAAATCATGAAGACCGAGATACAGAACACTTTTATATCATCTTTAAAATGCACTCACTCAACAGCTGAGATTCTAAGTGCTAGAGTCAATGCTAGAAGTAAATGTTGCAAGGGTGATCCTTTCCCCAGGAACTTAAAGCTTATTGAGGGAACTACTGTAAATCAAACAGTTTCACCAAAGTTACATAGTTGCAACTGTAGTACATCTGAAGAAGGAAAGCTTAAGATTCCTTGAGGGGTATGGTAAGAGGATTTGATCCACCCAACTGCAGAAGCACACAGGACTTCCCTGCGGAGGATCCTGCACTGAGATTGCCATGTGGGATGCAACTATGCAAACAGAGGGCAGGAAATATTCTGAGGCAGAACAAAAGCCCTGTGGTGGGAGGTGATCTAGCAGGTCCAGTGGATGGAAAGAAAAACCTCAGCAGTTGAAGCACAGAGGGAGAGTCGTGTGTAAGATGTAGGTGAGGACAGAATTTTGTAGAACTTGTGGGATCATACAGGTTTTGTCAAGACTGATATTTTATCTATATATTAATTGTACTATTAATTTTTATTGGTTTATTGAAAGGAACAGTTAATGCTTATTTTTTGACCAATTTTACATGCTTATATATGGTAACCTAAACAATGACTTTGAAGATAACAACATGTAATATAACAACCCTAGTTGATTTCCTATCATCTTGTTTTGAAATTCTGTACTCTTTTTAATGTTTTTTTTCCAATTTTTAAATTTTCTTTTAAATTAAAAAAATTGATTACAGGAGCTCAACAATAGATACAAGCTTACAATAGAAAGAATCAGCAAATGTAGATATCTGTGCAAAGAAAGGTATCTAATAAACAGAACAAAGAACAAATGAAAAACATCCAAAGATAAATATGGATCACCAGCTGCACATAATAGGAGTGGAAGAAGAAAGAAAAAATTATTTAGGCTAGAGTGTGGCTCAGTGCTAGGATGACTGCCTAGCATGCTAAAGACCCAGAGTCCATTCCCCAATACTGAAAAAAAAAGAAGAAATAATGCATAAAAATTCCAAATTTAATTAAAACTATTAACCCAAGAATAACTAGTTCTAAAAAGGTAGCATGAAAATCCATACTCAGATATAGCAAAAATGATAAAATATGGAGAGACAACCTTGAGAACAGTAAGAAAATAAACTCATTTATGGTGTACAAGAAAACCCCACTAATATGTTCCCACAGTCTTGAGCCACTAGTGATACAAATGGATCTAATAACTTTTATCAGTCTTTTTACCAATAAAATTAATGATCTATAAAAAAAGAGGCTATGGAAATGCCCTGGGGGCGTGCCTGCTGCGCATCATGCAATATGCATTTCTCAGTGCTTTCTCTGACTGCTCTGCGGAAGTGACTGGGGCACGACCACGCTGGGTATAAGGAGACTGATTCTTATTTTTTCTTGTTCTAACTGCTCTTCTTGTTTTTGATCTCAAAATGGAACCCCTTCTGGCCTCTGCATCTGCTGGATATATCTGCCTGGTGCCCCAGACCCCCTAGCATGTTCTTCTCATTCTTCTAGTCTCCATAGATGGAGCCCTGAAAAATCTCTTCAATATTTCCCCCTACCTTGTCTTCAAACTCCTGTGTCTGGTGAGTGATCATGTTACATACATGTCTAGTATTAGATAGTTAAAAAAGGTCACCTCTGTAGGGACTTCGTTGACCAGCAAGAGAACATTTTTTATTTTTTCTTTTGGTTGTAGCTCTCACTTTATTTTTTTAATTCATTAAGTTTCTTGGTACATTTTGGATATGTGTAACAATCACACTCATCATAGGAAATTTGTACCTGTATATGATATGTATTGATTTCTCTTTTTTCCCATTCCCCTCCCCTGCCCTCCCTCCTTGCCTCCTTCTATATAAAAGCTTTGGTTCCATTTTATCTTTCTTTTCTTGTTTTTTCTTCTTTTCCCTTTCTTGCCTTCCTCCTCCTCATTCCCTAGTTTCCTTTCCATTTGAACATTTTCTTCTTATTTTACAATATGTATTACACATTTTGGTCCTCATTTTCCCTTTCAATTTCTCACACCAGAGAAAGAATGTGGGATTTAAACACATGTCTGATTTATTTTGCTTAAGAGTGTGATCTCAAGCTGCATCTATTTACCCAGAAATATTTCAAGTTTATCCCTTGTGGCTGAGTAGTACTTCACTGTATTAAAAAAAAACACATCTTTTTTATCCATTCATCAATTGGTGGGCATTTGGGTTGTTTACAAAAAAGATTTAGCTGTTGCAAACTGCTGCTATAAAAATGAGGGTATATATATCACTGTGGTATGATGCTTTTAATTTGAGGGGAGAAGATACCAAGAAGGGGAATAGCTGAGTTAAATGGAACCTCTAGTTCTAATGTTTTGAGCACTCTCCACACTGACTTCCACAGTGGTTATACCAGTATACAGGCTCATCAATAGTGGATAAGTGTTCCTTTTACCCCACAGCCCCTCCAGCATTTGTCATTGGTGGATTTCTTGAAAATAGCCATTCTTTCTGGGGTGAGATGGAATCTCAGTGTTGTTTGAATTTGCATCTCTCGAATGGCCAGTGGTGTTGAACATTTTTTCATATGTTTATTTGCCATTTGTACTTTTTTATTTGAGAAGTGTCTATTCATTTTACATGCCCATTTTTGGATTGGATCTTTAAATTTGGGGTTCTGATTTTTTAGTTCTTTATATATTCTAGGTATTAGTCCTTTGAAGAACAGCTGGCAAAAGAGAATATCTTTCTGAGATGTATGTTTGTGTTAGTCTCTCTCTAGAGTTACTTTCTCCAGGAGACCTGGGACAACATAGTTGAGTCATTTGTGTATTACTTATAATTCTCCTATCTGCGCCTAATGCAAGGAAGACACTCAACAAATATTTATCAAATCACTGTTTCTTTTATGATAATAAATAGTTGTTATGATATAAAATTATATGACTGAAACTCATTTGTCATTCTTTACTGCTTTGGTGGTTTGCTACATGCTTTTGGAAATTTACAGCAAATGATTACTATATTATTCTCACATAACTATTTACTCTCTTAACACTTTCCCATCTCCAAGTGTAAAAATGTGGGTAAGGCCTTTTTGAACTCTGTGCTATAAGAAGAAAGAAAGAGGCAAACTAAACAATTTCTTGTATGTTTCATTTTGGTTAGAAGCCAATGTAAATGCTTGTGCTACAAGAACAAGCATATTTCCTGCTGTGAACGTTTGGCTGTTTATCCTGGGACCCCTTCCACCACTGACTGCCCTCGAAAGACTATTAACCCCTGCTTTAAGCCAGCAAACCAGATGTGGGTTTCTTAAGCAAATTACTGGTTATTTCACCACATGTCGTTCCTACAGTGAAGAGTTCCCAGCTTTCCAGAGCATTCCACAAAATAACATCATATTTTTCCTCCAACCTGTTAATTAACGTGGTTATTTATCAGCCCTAAACTACAGCCTACATTTGTCACATGGTGAGCTCAACATACATTCACAGGACGGAGCCCAGTGCTGTTGGAAAAAACAATTCAGAAATTTAAAAAAAACTAGTGATCTTCTCAAGGATGAGAAAACATGTTTCGCTCCCCTTCTTTCTTCTGAGCACTCATCACCCTGTGCTCGACCTAGACCTCCAGGTACTGGCTGGATTTCACCGATTGATAACTTGTCATGGAGATCATGTATTGTTAGACTGAAGGTTTTTATGTGGCTTCTAGTTCCCATCCAGCTGTAATATTTAAGATCCATTTTTTTTTATTTAAGAGGAAAAGTGGTAAAGCTATAACCTTTCTACCTCATTTTTCTTATCTTTGTCCAAATTTCAGAGAATCTTATTAGCATGAGCAGAGTTCTTACCTTCCCACCACACATCTACATCGTGTTACTGCTCTTCCATCAGCTGGGGAAAAATACCTAACAGGCTCAATACGGAAACAGAAGTGAGAATCCAGCTAACTTCTAACAAGCCAGATATCAAACGAGAGGAGTTTGCAAAACTAAAATAATGCATCCTTCTCACTATTGTCTTTTTGTATTTTGGGGAAGCAACTTATTCATAAAAGTATAATCTTTACATTAACATATTCTGCATTTATTACTATAAGTAAATTAAGGAAAAATTCTCAGATTTAATTTCTAACACAGCAAACACTGGTAGCTATTACTCACATAAAGAGAAGCTCTGAGGAAGCCTTAATAATTTTAATAGTGTGTGGGAGTGCTGAGATCAGTAAGTCTGAGAATCATCGAGACATATGACATATGTCAAAGGACATGCTACCAAGCTTCTGTCCTTGTATTAGGCAAATGGTATGATCCAGAAAGGGGCCAGGTGTAAATGTTCTAATAGCTCAACAAGAGCCACTATGAGTGGTTCCAACTATTAGTTACCAGTCAGCAGAGATGAGCTCTAATGGTCCTAAACCCACATGCTGTGGAAACAAACCTCATATACTGTCACAGTCAATATGCTGCCAGAGAAAGATGCCACAGACCTGAGGTGTGAGAAGCTGCTGGCTTTGGGGCTGACAGGAGGAAAAGAGGCCATGTAATAAGAGTTAATGCGGTGGGAGGAAATATTTGTGGGTAGGGATACTGGGTATCTACACATTTTCTTCTATTCCTTGAGAGCAGAAAACTCATTTTTAAAATGTAGCTGCCTCCTATATTGTGGTTTTTGTGAGAACAGTAATTAGTAGCTTTCAGTGGATTTCATGTGCAAGTTATTGTTGACCTGAGGCTGGACCATAGATAGATTCACACTCAAATGTGTAGGTAGAAGTATAAATGGCTCAACCACAAACTGTTTGGATTTGATTCCAACACCTGTAAAACTGACATTTTTTGAAACTTCCTGTGACTATATTCTACTTCTCTCAGAGTTCATTGGCAAAGAGTCTTTCCAGCAAACAGTGTTTTATTAGCACATTAGTGTCCATCCTTACATTCTCAGAGAAACCTCCCACCCACAGTTTGAAGTCATTTCTATTTAGTTCATGGAACCAAAATCATAATGACATTACCACCAAAGTCATGGTTTTCCAAGAAAGAATTGTAACAGCTGTTCATTAATCAGTTTTTCTTGAACTACCAGAGACATCAGTTGACAAAGGTAAGAGATATAGAACCCAGCTTTTGGACACAAATAAGTTTCCTTAATATGAATACCCATATTGCAATTTTTCCCTCCTGCTCACTCATTGCTACAGCTACAGCATCCCTTAAAACTACCCTCAGCAGTTTCAGAAGTGCCCAAGTCAGGCAGGAACATGTTAGTTATGGTGAGGAATAAGTCCGATCTGTTTAAATATTAACTCCTATTCAACCCAAAGTAGTGCTCCCTCATCTCTGGCACTTTGAAAATGCTATTTATCATGATATTAACATATCTTTTAAAATTTATGTGTGTGTGTGTGTGTGTGTGTGTGTGTGTGTGTGTGTTCCGACTCCCTCCTTCTATTAGAATATAACTCACTGAGGTAGTAATTTTGCTAAAGCTAGCAAGACCTAGAACAGTGTCTGGCATATCACAGGCTCTCAGTGTTTGATGAACAGAAGAATGGGGTTCCAGTGCCCCTCCTAAAAATGTGTCTCCAGAGACACTCTCCTCTGATGGGGTCTGTTCTGAACCTCAAATGTTTAGGTCACTAACATTGTAGTTGTGTCTTAGCAGGGACGGGCTCAGAGAGAAATATAAGGCAGGTTTCTGCCACTGAATAGCCCACAATCAATTTGGTTGTCATATTATTAAATTTCCTGCAGAAAACAAGATAACTGTGTAATTTGGAACCAAATCAATAAAGGGACTATCTATAAAGATGTAAATAAGGTTTAAAGAACCTAAAGATCAATGCTACTTTATTCCTTGGCTGTTCATAATAAAGAGCTGTTGTCTTCCCAGCATATATTTATGAAACCCAAATATGTATTCATTAAGAGAGGGTTCAGAGGGTCTGGGACACCCAGAGAAAAAATGCAGCTAGCTTTCTGAAGCGCTACCAGAACAGAGCCATAAGTCTGAAGAGAAGCCAGAGAAGCAGAAACGAAGATGGGGAGGAAGGATGGGGGGGGGGCGGGGAGGACTAGCACAATGAAAAAGGAAACGTCATGTCAATATTTGGAACTCAGTATGTGTATATTTTGGATCTAATATGTGTTTGTGATTGCCCAATGGTAACAATGCAATGTTCTTAAAATCATAGCTATTATAATTCCCAGGCCTATTTTGAAAAAATATTTGTATGTCCTTAAGTTTTGAGAATATTTAGAGCATGACATCCTTAATATTAAGAATTTTATAGAAGAACTTCCAAGAGTTGTAATACCTAATCTAGGCTTCTTTACTGTAGGGCAACAAAGATTTTCCTCCACCTCCTACCCACTGATAAGCCAGGGTCAGATTGGAAGGAGGGAGGTAGAGGACCCTGTCCTGCCCCACAGAGAATGCACATTTTGCAGTTTCTGGACCATGATGAGTGTTCAAAACTTGGTAGTAATAAGTGTATTAATTCCCAGGGGATAATTTGGTTGTTTTGGATTTTAGAAGGCCCTCTTAAAAGGAAACTTGAAACAAGTTGAATTGGAATTGCTTCACAGACCTTTCATTAACACTACTCAGAGTTATTCTCAAAAGCAGCAAATCCAGCCAAAATCCCAGTTAGATCTGGCTCCAAAGCATTTGCTCTGGAAATACTGGATGCTCTGCCCATGTCCCTTCAGAACCTCCTGCTCTTAAGCAAACTGAAGCTCCTTCTTGCCTATCTGCGCTTTCACCTGAGCCTCCATGACTACGGGCTCAGGTAGACCAGAAGCCTGGATTGGGATAAGTACTTCAGTGACTTCTTCCCTGGGTGGGAATCATTTCCAAACCTGTTCTTCCCCACAGCTCCTCCTAGCTTCTTAGCAGAACTTAGCTCTGATTTCCCACAGTGTGGTTTTGTTACTTAATGCACACTACATGAGTTTTCTTCCCTTTTCTATTCCACTGTCCACTCCTCTCCTGGTTCCTCATGCATCACTTCCTAAGTCAACCACTTGGACTCCACGTTCCTTCTCACGGTAAGACACCGCCTACTCTGAAATCCTTACCTTAAATTTTCCCCTGCTTACTATTTCCTTCCTCCCAGAAAATTCTTTCACTAGGAAACCACCTCCTATTGAATATTTGTACCTTAGAAAAAATTTAAGCCCAGATAGCACATGGGATCCCAGAGTTTCTTCAACTAAATGGTGAAGTCAACCAAACTCAATGTGCTTTGCCTTCAACTCCATCATGAGCTCTGGGGAGCATTCAACAGGCTTGACTTTCTCTTCTTTCCTACATCACTGTTCTACTTTGTGGCCCAAAATGCAATATGCTTTGTGTCCTTCTTCATTCTCCACTGACCTAGCATGCTTTTATCCTTTGGAAAACCATCATTTTGTAGAAAAAGAGAAAGACGAGATATGTCAATAACTATTGTCTTTAACTCTTACCTCTCCAGTGCTTGGTTAGGCTTTAGGTTTTATCTGTTATGTTTCTATGGATGACTTCTAACACTATGTTGTCACCACTGATATCTCATTGGAATCCTGGTCTCCCATGGTCTAGAAACATTTCTCTTGCATGCCCTCTATTTTCAAATACAGCCGATGGGTACAAATGAAGTGTCTCCACTTTAGAACCATCTACTTTTCTAAGTTGCCCTTTACTGTCCAAGACAGTACCTCTCCCACCCCTTCCCTTACTCACACTTTAGTATCTGTGAGTTTATTTCTCTCTTTCATTTGACTTCTCAACTCTGTATTATTAATTCCCTCACTCTCCTTCTTAACAATGGACTTTCCTGTTTCAGGTTGCCCTGTAAGATGCTGTATTAAGTTTTCCCAAATTCTGCATTCACTATATCACTAGGTAGCTCAAAATAAGAAAAAAAAAAAAACCCAACTAGATCTTTACTAACTTCATGATAAAATCCAAATTTCTTAAAATGTTTGAATAATATTTTCTTTCTTTTCCTTTTTCGTAGCCTCTATTTTAGATCTACTCTAATCTGATTAATAATTCTTTATTCAATTTATCTTTCTTCCAATTTTACTCTTATTATTGTTTAATTCTACTTATCTCAATTCTCCTATCTAACCAGGATGACCTATCCAGTGCCCTCCAAACATGGTCATTCTTTTTTTTCAGTGCTGGGGATTAAATCAAAGGCCTTTCACATTCTAGACAAACTCTTTACTACTAAGTTGGGTCTCCAGGCCCCTAATCTTATTGTGGGATTTGCTCATGATTCTCCTCTATTTATAAGAAGAAACATAGGTTGAGCTCTTAGTATGGGGTACTATACATAGCACATATGTGTTGTATATTATCTCATTTGATTCCTACAACTGTACATCTCAGTTATTATTGCCTATATCTTATAGACAGATAAACTGAGGCACTAAGAAACTAAAGTGTATTGTCACCTTGTGTAGTTGACAAGTGATAGCACAAGACTAGAACTCACTTCTGCTGGAATACTGTCATTCCGTATCATTGTCACGCAGGTTGTACTAGAGAGTAACTGATTGTCCAGGGAAATGTATGTTTGTTTGACTTACAAATGACTGTTGCTTCAAGACTCAGATTAAAGTTATTTTCATACTTAAGGTTGTCAAGCTGTAAAAAACATTTTGTGTAGTAAAGTTTCAATTTCAGTTTGGTAGGAAAGGTTATAGTTATAGTTTTGGTGTATGTTAGAGCATTAATTGGTTTTATTTTTAGGTTAGCAATCTTACTTCAGTATTCTGATTCTCCTTAAGATGTACTTCAGTTTCTCCTATATCTGTTGAGTCAGCCTTATTATACTACTAATCCCTGCATTAATGAGCTAATAGATGCTTGAAAGTCACCTAGTATATGTTTTTATGAGATTTATGTACTTAACTTTTAGATAATTATACTTGGACAATATGGAGCCGACACATTTAAACACTATGCTTTATAAATGCTTTCAGTTGCAGAAAGCCTACTTCTTTCATATCCAAATTCTTCCCTATATTATAAAATTTAAATCTTTCTTGAGTAGTTCAGTTCATCATTTTTTTCTGCAATTCTAGAGTATTTGTTGATCTTGGTATAATATTTTAATTTTCACCTCCTTATGTATCCACCTCTGTCTCAATCTCCATTTTAAATTTGCTATCCACCTCTTTTTCTCCTCTTCCAGGTGGACAGAGAATCCGATGAACTATTCCCTCAAGAAGCCTGTGAAATTATTACATATTTCCCAACCTCTCCTCCATCTCAAAGCTGCTTATAATAGCTTTAGACAGATAGTATGTGTTTAGTAAATGCATGTTGAATCAAATTTAATTTAGCTTTGTAGATTAGCCTTTACTATATCTTAGAATTCTCCTGATTTATATTTAAACAATTCTAGACAAAACAGAGAGGCATTATATCCAAGAACAAGTAGCCTTTAGGAAAGAATAATAGTGACCAGGAAGTTCTGTTATCACATGAGAAGGGGAAAAATGTCTTGTGTAAGCCTGAGGATACTAACAGTTAGCTTTAGAATTTGCCCACATAGTTAAACCTCATTCCAAATGCCACTTTTCTACAAAGCCAGCCCAGTGGCAGGCAATCTGTGCTGCCCTTTTCAACCACAACTCTGTTTAATTTCAAAACAAGGGCAGATAAAATATGCTAATACACAGCAAGTTTCCCCATTGCTATTCATTGGGAAGTCCCTTTCCAGTGTGAAAGTTCAGTCTTCCGTGAATTCACAAACAAATGATTGCTCTTGTTACTGGCATTCCACACCGGTGATAAAACATGTGAGTGAATCAGACTCAGCCTAATTGTATGAGTTTTCTTCTGGAAGGTGCTATGCTCTTTGTCTTGAAACCCATATGGGAATGCATCTCTGTGAACATGTATAATGCTTTAAAATAAGTGCAGTTCTGTCTGTTAGAACAGTAACAGGAAATCCTCTGGGACTTCCATTTAGTGGTGGTGGTGGTGGTGGCGGTAGTGGTGGCGGTTGTGGTGGTGGTATGTTTTATGAGTTCAAAGCCTCTGTGCTCAAGCTGTAGGAGCCTGCTGCAAGCAGTGCACTGTTTAGCATACCATGTGGGCTGCAGCTCACAACATCTCTAACCAGAATAGCAACGGGCTGGGAAAAGGAACATGATGGAGAACTAACAACCATGAGAGAACAGGGCTGGAATGCTGGATCAACCACAAATTGGTACACGGAACTTGTGTTTTTCATTAGGATTGCTGCAGTAATGCTGGTTTCTAGCATTCCAAAGGATATTCAGACTTATATTAAATTAAATTCTCCTTTAAAAATCACTCTGTGTTGGAACAACATGAATCAAGAAAACTCAGGAAACATAAAACTAAGGGTAGTTCTGGCCCTTGCCTATTCTGTTGGTATGAATGTAGAGTGTACCTTTACTGTGACTTTTAGGTAATCTGCAATGTGTGTTAAAAGTGCAGTATTGCACTGAGCTTTTTAATTAACTTCTTAGTTTAGTGTTTTTTCCACATTATTTATGTTTAGAAGACAACTCTGAGCAAGCAAAATACATTTATATACTGGGGCACAAACAAAAACACCAGAATATATTTTATATTGTACACAAACGCTTAGGTAAACTGTATTTGTTTATATATACTTATATATCCATTTGTGCAATTTATACCTAAAAGTCTTAAATTAGCTGAGATCTAACTATTAAGAAATGTGTGTTGTTCTCAAATAAAACCTTTACAATTATTTGATTCTTGTTTTCTTCCCTCTCAAACACATATGTATACACACCATACCACACATACAACTTCAATGTGCATTCTGTTGTTTTCTGTACTCCTAAATAAACATATATAAACATAGATAAAAATATAATGAATGCTTAAATTAAAAAATATAATAAATGCTTAAATTAAAAATTACAGTAAAAGACACATAGAAATTATTTCCCTTCAAAATATTCTCCTTGCTTGAAACATGCATATCCCACCCTTCCTGCCATTTTCTGAAGCAATTCTGAAAGTTCTCTTTCATGAGTGTCTTTAGTTGTGTTGTTGTGGCTGGCTCTATGTCTGGAATTGATTCAAACAAATTACCTTTCATGGTCACTTTGACTTTGGTGAAGAGCAATACCTGGAGAACAAGGTGGATAAGAACACTGTAATGCCTTTATGAGCCTGCCTGTCTGTTGGATGACACACAGCAGCAGCGTTTACTGTGTTTTTAATCCTAACTTTTAAAGACACTCACAAAAGAGGACTTCAAGAAATGCTTCAGGAAATGGCAAAAAAAAAAAAAAAAAGGATAAATGTGTTTGAATTAAGAGGGAGCATTCTAAGGGGCATTAATTGCAATATGTGTTTCACTGTAAGCATTTTAAAAATTTTAAACATTCACCATTTATTTCAGTCACACATTGCGTATCAGTCAGCATAGGCTGGGAAGTGCTGCAGTAACAAACAATCCCTCCATAGCTAACACAATCCAACTGTGCCTCTCTGTGCTTTCAAATTCCTAATTAATTGGACAAATCATCAGCACAGCTCTTCTCCATGAATCAGGAAAAAAATCCAGGCTCCTTAGTCTTATGATATTTTCCTCTTAACACATACATCCCATGCTGGAACAGCTGAGAAAGAGTAGAGGTCAGCAAAAGCCAAGATTATATGTTGCTTCCATTCACATTTCATTGCCAAAACAAGACACAACTTCAAAGAAGGGAAGAAAGGCAATCTCCTCTTCTGTCTAAAAGTAGGTTTTAGTGAATAACACATCTTGTAACATGATCAGTGTAACATGGTACATGATTGGTTTTGAGATCAATCATCTCATTTTCTCTCTGTTTCTCTCTCTCTGTCTCTCTCTGTCTCTGTCTCTCTCTCTCTCACACACACACCCACACACACACACACACCACACTTTTTTCTCCTTTCAAAATAGACTTACTCAGATCGGTCACAGAGGCCACCATGTCATCATGCAGTTCTCAATGAGGAAGAGTTACAGGTCCTGTCCTAAAAGTTAGTTTAACAGAAGGAAAAGCAAAAGATCCTTTTCCTAAGTAATTGTGAAAGAGGGAAATAAAAAGGCCAGGGGTGAGAATATGGGGATACTCTCCAAGCAGGACTCAAGGATTCCACAATTTTGTTGTACACCAGCAGTACAATATAGAACTGCCTAATCCTCAAAAGGAACAAAGTATATCTTTAGCCTTGGTGGCTGAAGGGTCCAGAAGATGAGTGGGCTACACAGGCCTCCTGTTCTAGAAGGCAGTAGCAAGGGATTCCACATATACAAGGTGTTCTTCAAAGTGCATCTACTTGATAAAAACTAGCAGAGGGCAAGTTGGGACTTGAGGGTAGTGCCCTGGGGAGAAGAGAGACTTTCTATGTCTAGAGGGACTATCTCAAGGTATTCAGCTGCACCACAAGTTTTCCACTTATAGTTGTTCAACTTAGCAGTTTTCAGCTTTATAATGGTGCAAAAGCACTGTGCCATCAGTGCTGTTTGGTATGATATTCTCACAATGCCCAGTATAGGTTGAGGTAAGTGTTCTCATTCTGTGTAAGGTAGGGTGGGCTAAGTTCTGATGTTTGACCAGACAAGTGCATTAGAAGCATTTTTAAAAGCTAATGACATTTGCAATTTAAAATTGGTATTCAGTGAGTCAAAGCACATGGGCTCTGGTGAGTGTTTTTGCATGTGATTGTTGTACATGCTGTCTGCTCTGCCCCTGCCCACCTCTCCCCAGCACTCTCTTAGGCCACACTCCTCCCTACTGCCTGCTTCATCATTCCAAGTCTCCACCATGCGGGACAACACCCTGCTCTTTCTGGGAGTGATTCTCCCTCCTGCATAGGGCTTTTGCATGAAGAATTCTCACAGTGGCTTTTATGCCATTGTGAGTAAAACCCATTCATTCTTCAAATATCAACTCAATACTACTTCTAAGGGAAGGCTTCCTTACCATCAAAGTAGGGCACATGACCACCGCCCAGCTTCACATGGGGACTAGCTCCTGACTGCGCCCAGACAACATCCTGGCCTGACCAGTGTTTCTCTGCTCATGGCCTGTTAATGTCGTGGAATCCCTATCTGTTTTTCCCATTGTTATCTCTTTTTTCTCTATCTCAATGCCCTGAACAGATCAGGAATTTGATCTTTGCTAAATAAATATAGTATTATAGAAATCAACAATCACAGTCTTTCATATTTACATAGCACTATTTTAGGTATCAGATATCTTTACTTCCATTTTCTAATTTTATTTACACAATGACAAGTAGTGGCAGATAAACTGATCTAGGGAATCCAAAAAGCCTGAACTCCATAGCTAGAACTCTTAATCCAGTGAAAGTTAATTAATGCTGCTGGCTCTCACCTTTAGGCATAGAAAATAAGTAGTAAATTCAATAGTTGTAAAAGATATTCCAGGAAAGATAAAAGACACCCAGTATTAGGCAAATATATGAACAGAAAATCTGTAGGAAAGGCAGCAAATAATTAAAAATATGACACACTATTTCTTAGTGAAATACCAATGAAACAGAACTTACATTAATTCACAGGTATGGTGGAAATGTTTCTTTGTTCTAAAAAGTAATCCCCTCTCAGTGTACTGAAGGAAAAAATACATTGTAAAACTTTTCAGAGTCTGGTAATCACAGTCTAGGATGATATAACAAGTGACGTTTTCTCAGCAGCTCTAAGTGAAAGGGCTGGTATCTAGAGTTCAACCTGCTTTCCTTGTTTGCAAGACAACCTTGAGTATATGTAGAAACTTTTCAGGTCTTTATAGTGTGGATCCAGAGGAAAGGAAGACCCAACTCTCCTTGTAATGTCCTTGTAATGGCTTCTGTTCCTGGTTTCCCTGTTCACCTATGTAGTAGGTGGCCAGATACCCAGAATGATATATATCATGATTTGTGTTCACTGTATCCGCTGACCTGGTCAGGGCTAAGTGGGCTCAAGAGCTAGCTATACCTCATCTAGACTCTTATGGCCACCTTTGTGTTACTACAGCTTTCTTCTGGCTCCTGGGTGCAGTTCCAGCTACTTCTTAGGGGCCCCTTTGCCATGTCCAGCTGATTCTATGGAAAAATTGCTGGCTTCCAACTCAATCTCCATGGTACATAGGAACCAAGGAGGCATGTAATCCTGGCTCTAAATTGACATCCACCAGATTCTTACTGCAAAGAGCCAGCCTCAGTGAGAGGCGCTGCAATGACCCAAAAGGATGAGAACAGAGAAAAGAATTTCAAATTAAGGGGAAAAGTGCTGAAATCTGAAGTAAAAATATCATTTAGTCAATTGGGAAAAAAGGCTCCTGAGGGGTTGCTGTGAAAGTTGAGTTCTAGGTGCCCTTCTCAGCAGCACCCAGACAAGTGCTGAACTGGGGTTCTTGGGGTAGGAAGGGGACTACATCCTGAGAGAAGAGGCAGTGGATGCTGCTTGCAGTGCAGGCTAAAACACATGGTGGCCTATGAAGCTCAGTGGAGTTGTCCAGCTTCAATGGAGAGGCGGACTTGGGGAATGAGCTTGACCGATCAGTCAGAATGGACTAAAAACAGAGAGGTCTGCTGGAATATTCTCAGAGACACAGACTTCTAAAATTAGTGCTGGTGGTATAAAAGTGTAAGAGGGAATGCTAATAAGTACTGTAATGGAATTTCCCACCAGCTTAGTAAAATGGAATTTAGAAGAGATTACAAGGCCAGAAGATAAATGTGGTACTTCCCTTACTCCGGTGTGTGAACTAAAATCTTCACACAAGAATGCCAGTGTATCAAGAGAGAGAGCAGGAAGAAAAGGACTCTTTTCAATGGTAAACTTTGCTGTGAGAGTGGAATTGGGGGATTATAGGGATTTTCTGGTTTTTATTCTGTGTTTATTTTTTTATTACTAAATCATTTATGACAAGATTCCATGATGATGTCTAAGTTTCCAACAGTCCTGTCATCCTATGATGCTGTGTGACTTCTCTATTGGTCAATAGAAGATAATAGTGGCCCACCTAAGAATCATGAACCTTCAATAACCACAGATTTCACCTCAGGTCCAACCAAGGTTCAAAACTATCTGAAAGAAAATTTTGTCTATATTGAACATGTATGAACCTTTTTCTTTGTTATCATCCCTAAACTATTTATTCTGAAAGCATCTAACTATTTATATAGCATGTAAATATTACTGAACATTATAAGTAAACTAGAGATGATTTAAAATGTATGGAGGGGCAACCCACTTTCCAGGCTGCCTTCTGTCCTTCTCAGACAGCAAGCTTTCTTTCTCTTGATAATTTCTTCCTATGCTTAACCTCTGTTGTCCCTAGAGTTCATTCCTAGGTTTTAGAGAACACAAACCAAGCATTTTGGACATCTATCAAGTTAGGAGTTTCATTTCCCTATAGCAAAAGGACACAGCTGCTAAGATCTTGCTATTGTGGTTTTCTTCATGATGGCCCACTTTATGTCCTCCAGGTAGTAATTTTATGTTGCTTTTTCCTGTTTTACTCTGCAGAGCAAGCCTCTCTCTCGCTCTTCACTTTTACTTTTCCAAATAAACTTTGTCACTGATAAAAAAATAAAAAAATAAAATAAAGTATATGGAGAGGTCTATAGAATTCATCCAGTGACAGTTACAAGCTCCAAAAGCATCTTATACAATGTGAAATCAACAGCTTAGCTGCTTGTGACGCATCGTAATTTTCATTTTGTCTTGTGAATTTTTGTCTTATTAAGTACTTAGAAATGGGTGCTCTGAGAAAATCTTAGGATGTTGTTAATGTAATATTTGATGAAACTTGAAGTAGTTAGTGAGATAGCTAAACAGAGGCATGCAGTACTCCCAACTCCTCCATGAAGAGCAGGAGTGCAGATGCATGTTGAAGCGAATAACTCGGACAGAACACTGAATTCCACAGGAAAAAGATGAAAATCTTGTAAAATCCAGAGAACTGGGATAGCACAGAATGATAGAAACAACATGGTTCAGTACTTGCCATGTCAGCTCCACAGCATGGGAAAAGGAGTCTTCCCTCTGCAAAGGCAAAGCTAAGAGTCCATGAAAGCTATCAATGCAAATACTAGCAATCACAGCTACTGGAGAGTTTCACAGTCCTCACAGGTTTACAGACTAAGTAGATAAGAAATCTTAACAGAATCTGTCTTTGGAAAAGTAATTTATTTCGTCCCCCAGTGAATACCAGGGTGCTATAGCTGGGAATCATACTGTAAAGGTACCTACTGCTGAGTGGGGCTGCTCTGAAGGTCAAGAACCCTGCACATTCCCAGTTCTGGGACCCCACAGCCCTCCCACTGCACCATCACAGCTAACAGCTGGCTTGTGGACCAGACTTGGCTCGGTAGTATGACTATGACCCAAGCCCACTGAGAGTACTGCATGGTGGGGAGGGTATGCTGTAGACATGGAGATGAACAGAGGGCACCACTATTGGGAACCAGGGTGTCAGGAACCTGTCTTCAGAGTCCTAGGTGTGGCCAGCTGTAGGTGGTTTTACACAGTGCCAGAAGTGAAGGAAGTTGTCCTCAAAGTTCCTGCCACCCCTTGTGCCTGGCTACCTCTCACTAACAAGGCAGAGAAAGAATACTGGTTCCATGGCTCCCTAACCACAAAGGCATGTTGGGGCAGCCTGGAGAAAGGCCAGTCAGATCTGGCTCTTGTTCCATTCCTCAGGTACACAGCCTAAGAAAGTCCAGATGGAAATTGCACAGTGCTCACCACAGCTGGTTCCTACTCAGCCTCTGGAGGGCACCACAGCTGATAGAACCCAAGGGAGTAAAGCCCCCAAGCATCACCCTGTTCCCAGCATACACAGTTTGGGGTGGGGTCTGAAGTCCTGCTTCTGGGTGGTTCTGAACTCAGTGGCCCCCAAGAAGAGCACAACTTTTGCTGCCACCACAACTGTGTGAGTTGTAACCATGGGCTGTCCCTCGCGCTGTCTGATCACACACTGCTGACAAGACTGAGTGTGAGTGCTACACAGGGGCGAACCTATGATTCCTGCCCCTGTTTCTCCTAGTTAAACACCTGGACTGCACCAGAGCCTAATTATAGGACAAGTGCTTCAGGTGCCTCACCACTACTGGATCAACAAGTGACAGAGACCCATTCCAGTAACAGGGCCAATGTCAGTGGCACCTGAAGAAATCCCCCATCACCAAATAGGGGCGATTGTGCTCATAATGGAAGTAAACACATAGGGTACATCCTACATGCTCTGCTGTTCACATATTATCTCTGTGAACTGCTAATGTTCCAAGTGTCTCTCCACTTGTGAAACCTGCACAGACAGTTTCTCTAATTCTGACATGATATTCATTATGCCCAGAATAATAATTGCAAAAGAACCTGTATGAAAATTATACTACAGTGCCCAGTCCAAAATAAATTCAACCTTACAAAACAAACTGATGTCCTAAGATACAACTTTAGGTGAAACCTACTTATTCAGAAGCCATCTCATAAAAGTGGTAGGAGTATTTATTCTACCACATGTGCAAATCAGAAATTGAACATACAAAATATGAAAAAACAAGGTAATGCAGTATCTTCTAAAGACATAATTCTCTAGTAATAGATTCCAAAGACACTGAAGTGCATGAAATATTTGATACAGAATTCAAAAGAATTTTTTAAAAAAGCTCAATGAGACCCAAGAGAACACAAATTGTTACATAGAATTAGGATGACAGTGAAACTATGACTAAGAAATTCAGTGAAGGGATAGTGATTCTTGAAAAAGAGCCAATAAGAAATTTTGGAAATGAAAAGTTCCATAAGTCAGATTAAAAATTCATTTAAAAAGTGTCAATAGACTAGGTCAAATGGAATGAAAAACAATAAAGTTTGAAGTCTAATCTTTCAAAACATATTTAGACAAGAATGAAGAAATATAAAAAAGAATAAAAAGAACATTCAAGATCTTTGGGATACTATTAAAAGTTTGAATGTTCATGTTATCACCAACTAGAAGGGAAAGAAGTGATGATTAAGGGCAGAGAAGACCTAGTGAATGAATTAATAGCAGAAAATGTCTGTAAGGTTTGCAAAGGTACGAACATACAGAGCTCCTGTCTTGGTTACTTCTTTCTTTCGTTGCTGAGACAAAATACTCAATGCCCAAAATTAAGGAAACAGTTTGTGGAGGTTTCAGTCCATACTCAGCTGGCTTCAAGGCAGACTGGCACACAGCAGAGGGCAACAGTTCATGACAGGGAAAACACCAAAAGCAACAAGAGCAAAAGGGGAGGAGCACAGCAAGCAGCCTCTTTCCCTCACTTACACTGTATGGAAACTATCTGCCCTAGGGTGGGCGTAGTGCTCCCACCCATGTATCAGTCATAAACTCTAGAAACCTGCCCCATGACTGCATGAGGCTTTGGGGGCACATCCAGACCCAAACCATAACAACCCCACATAGACATGACCAGAAGAGAGCTTCACTACCACATATGGTCAGACTTTCAAAAGTACAGGGCAAAGAAAGAAGTTCGTGATTGACAAGAGAAATACATCAAGTCACTTTTAAGGGGACTCTCTTAGACTAATAGAAGATTTATCTGCAGAAACTCTGCAGACCAGGAAGGTATGGAATGATATATTTCACACTTGAGATAAAGAAACTGCCCACTAAGGTTACTGTTGGTAAGAAGCGAAAATAGTATGGTGGTTCTACAAAAAACTAAAAAGTAGCACTGCCAAAAGGTCCAGCTATGGATTCCTGGGTATATATCTAAAGGAAATGAAGTCGACGTACAAAACGGGTAACTTCATGTGCATATTTATCACAGTACTACTCACAAAACCTAAGATAAGCAATCAGACTTGGTGACTATCAATAGAAAAAGGTTAAAGAAAATACACTACATGTACACTGGAGTATTACTCAGCCATAAAGGCAAGTGAAATCTTGCCACTTGCAGTAAAATGAATGGAATTGGAGGACATACTGTGAAGTGAAACAAGCTAAGCACAGAAAGACAAGAATCACAGGTTCTCAACTTCTCCTTCACATAGGGAAACTAAAGGAAAAAGATCAACCCAGTAGTACAACAGAGGTGACTAGAGAGTGGGAAGGGTGCTGGGAGAAAGGAACTGGAGGGCAGAAGAAGGTTGCACATGTTCAATACATGACAATACATGCATGGAATTATCAGTATCACAATAAACCCCATAATTTGTACGATTGATATATCTTAATAATAATAATAATAATAATAATTAATAATAAAGCATATGGGAGGATATACCTAGGGTATATGCAAATACTATGTCATTTTATGTAAGGGATGGGATGCAAGCATCCATAGATTTTTGTATCCTTGAGGAATCCTGGATCTAATCTTCCAGGAACACAAAACAACAACTGTGCATCCTAACTCTTTACTTTCCAATCATGCACACCTCAACATGACCTCAATTACCTTTCCAGCCTTTATGTGCTAAGCTTCATATTTGCCTGTGGCTCCCACTCTTGCCTGTCCAGTAAAATTAACTCAGGGAACTTTTAACACTTAACAGATACTTAGACTTAATCTCCAGTGATCAAACTGATACCTCTAGGTGGATCTAGGTCTGTGTATTTCTTAAAGATTCCAACTAATTCTAATGTCACCCCAAACAGAGAACCACTGCCATACTTCCTGAAGTTTAGCCGAACACAGCAACATGTTTTTTGCCTCTGCATTAGGCTATGTCTAGTCCTCTGTCTTGAATGCTGTCTTAGTCATTAGTCACAACCTTATGTATCCTGGAAGGCTCTTCCTAATTCATAACTTCTCTACCTAGACTTTGTCTTTATGGCTGTTAGTTTTCTTTGCTAAGAAGCTTCACTGGACTTTATTCATCTCATATTTACTTCAGCACATTTTACGCTCTAGTTAATTAGGTGTTTACTTATATACAGGAGTGGAAACTCCTTGAGGCCAGTGACTGGGATGTGATCGCCTTCCCCAAGGTACCATGAGGGATATAGGAGGCCCTGCAACAAACAGTGATGCACGCATCCCACTGAAACGTGACAACTGTTTTAGCCAAACTACACCTACATGGACTAAATTACGTAAATATTTTGGGAGATGGAAAGATATATGGAACATATTAGCTAATGGCAAAAGCAGAACTAGATACTCCTTCCCTGAAAGCGTATTCTGAAGAGTCATAATCTTCGTGCACTATTGTGGTCAGGGGATGTGAGATGGAGCCTGTTGCTGGAACAACAACTTTATCACTATGGGGAGGGAAGTGGGGTCTGGAATTTAGGAATGCTGATGTCATGGAAATGAATTCGTACATGTAATCTCCTTAAAGTCCTCTGGGAGGAAAAACCACATTTTAGCCAAGAACTACAGAGAAAGCAAGTCCCAAAGAATCAGTGAATGTCAGTGAAACAGAAAAGTAAAGAGAAAAATATATGTCCCTTCCAAAATATGTATACATGTCATATTGTGATTCCTGGAAATGAAAGTGCTGATGGGAACATGCCATAAAGAGGTATTGTCGTATAATCCTTATCAGGATGTGAACCTAAATCACATAAGCCTGGATTTACAGGAAACGTGGAACAGTGGAAATATGTCAAACTGCAGAACGGGAGTAATCAGGAAAACGCAGATGGGGTAACTCTACCAGATAAATGATCTGGTTGTGCTAACATGGAGAATTGCAAAAATGGAAAAAAGAGATGGAGGGATAGATTGTACCTTAGAAAAGATCTCCAAAGGCACTCATTAGTTCATTGTGTTGTATTGTCTATGTAATCCTGGTTCAAACAATGAACTATGAAACAGAAAACACCTGCGAGATGATTGTGCAAATCTGAACCCTGCAGACATATTTAACAATAGTAAGCAATGATTCATTTAGAAAGGTGTAATAATGATATAAAAGTTCAATAGGCAAATCTGCCTATTTGAACAACACCTGCTCTGAGTAAAAATTATGTTATGTCTGGATTTGCTTCAAAATGATCCTAGAGTGGAATAGCAGGCAAGGCTGTAGATGAAAGAAGATTGGACGTTCGTTTGTTATTGAATGAGTACAACAGCTGTATTAGTTGGGGTTTTCCAGAGTAATAGAACCAATAGCAGATACATATTTACATTATTCTGATTTGTTTTGATTTAACAAAATACCTGAAGCTGAGCATTTTGTAGAGAAAGAAGCTGTTTAGCTCACAGTTTTGGATGCTAAAAGTCTAGAATTACTTGGCCCCTGGTCAGCGCCTTTGTGGCAGATGGAGTATGGGGAGAATGGACGTGAGAGGGAGAAGTGGTGCGGTGGGACAGGAAGCCAGAGAGACACTGGGCAGCAGACAATCTAGGTCTTTTATAACACCCCTCTCATGAGAACTACCTTAATCTCCTCTGGGAGGATATCCCAAATGGCTTAGTTACCTCTTAAATTACCCGTCTCTTCATTTGAACTTCCTAGAAGGTGTGTGAACTCTTCGGTCTCTCTCTCTCTCCCCATCCCCTTCTCTCTCTCTCTCTCTGTTGGCATGTGCCATTATGGAGGCTAAGGAGAGTTGAAGTCACATGTTTGACTATCTACAAGCCCCAGAACCAGGAAACTGGTGCTGAAATTGAGGCCAAGCCCCAGAACACTAATGCCTGAGGAGCAGGAGATGGACTAGCATTTCAGTTGGTAGACTGTAGGAAGGAAATCCCCCTCACCATGGGGAGTAGGAATCACCAAATCACTAAGGGCCCAAAGAAAATAAAAATGAAGAGAAAGGTGAATTTGCTTTCTCCATTGTGTGGGGACCCTGGAACTCCTTTGTAATCATAGCCTGCACATCTATTATGCCAAGGAAGTCTGGTGAGGTTCTTTGCTCAGTGGCCCCAGAAAAGTCACAGGAATTAGAGAAGCAGAATATCTGTCTACAAACAGAGTAGAGGGTTGGTAGGTGTCACTGAAGATTTGCAATGAGAAGCAGTTAGACACTTGGAAGGAACTCATAACCCTCCTGGTGAGTTAGACTCAGTTATGTGAACCTTTTAGAGAGGAGTACTGAAACTGTAATCCAAAACCCACTTACTTATTGCAAGGTGCCAAGGATGAAATTAAACTCAAATACGGAGATATTTAGAAAAAACAATTCATACATTAATGTCTTTTGTCTTAAAAGAAAATCAAGTAACTCACAGGTTACACAGGTTCATCACCCTGGATTAGGGTATTTGTGTAAGAGCTCAGGATAGGTTCTTAGAAATCTGAAAAGAAATTTTTTAGATTAACTACAACAAAGCAAGATCTTGTGCAAAAAGAGAATGTATTCTTAGTATCTGATGTGTGTCAGTGTGAGTAATGAATATTCACATAATCACTAGCATGCAAAAATGAAAATCTGTTTACCTAAAAAAAAGGAATAGGGCTACAGCAGAAGGAAAGAGAGGATACATTTGTAGGGATGTGAGGAGAGCTAAATCCTCTCCTCAACTTCCATAACATGAAAACAATGAATCCTTAAAACTGATCAGAATTAGGAAGTAGCAGTATTCCAGCTGGTTATTTTGAAATATGTGAATAAATATATACTGTGGTACAATGATTGCCATGTGTAGCAATTTATTTGTGGTATGTTTGATAACAGGTAACACTGCTGTGAGCATTCATATCTTTTGTGTGTTTCTTGGGCAGATACTTAGGGAAAAAGCTGCTTTTATGTTCACCATTCATAGACACCATCAAGACTTTCAAGGTATTTATTTTCAATCTACAGTTTTAATAGTTTTATATGAGAGTAACAAGTCCTCCACAATTTTGACAGTTGTATTATCAGTTTTAACATATAAGGTATCTTGGTGAGTAGTATCTTAATTTAATTTTCACTTCCTTAGTGACAAGGAAGTATAGAAATTTTACATATTATGATATCCTTTTTCTTTTTCTGGCTTGGTATTCAGAGTGCTTCTAAAACCCATGACTTGGCATCTTTAATAAATTTTCATAAATTCTCAAAAGATTCAAATATTACTTGTGTGTACTGTTTTTATGATTTCCTTCTGGGATACCAGATTCTTTTTTCTTCAGTTAAACTTCTCTATAATGTCTCATATATCTACCACTTTTTTGGTATTTTCTATTCTTGTTCTGTGTTTCACTTTCAATATATTTCTTTCCTGATTTATTATTCACTGTTTAATCTGATGTTGAACCCACTTGATGGGCTTTCGGTGTCAGCTATTTAATTTTTTAGTTCTAGAATTTTTATGTTTAAAGTACTTTCTAGCTTACATCCACTCTAATTTTTTTTATTTTAAAGACAAAAAGGATAAATAACAATGAAATGGGGTTTCAAAATAGGTTAGTAGGACAATTACAATAATTAATACATTACATATTGTTGTCTGTACAAGATTCTTTAAAAATATTCACCATGATTTATAAAAATTCAATATTGGATAACTCTGGTTGATAGTTATTTTATCTTTGTGGCCTCAAATAAATTTTTGTATGCTGTGTGTTGGTTTTTAAATAAACTTTTTATTTTGTTTTTATTTTCATAATTAGTACACGTTTACTGTTCATAATAATTACATTCGTCATGGGGAGTTGGTCCATTCACATTGCACATCTGAATTCTTTTTCATCCTCTCCTCATCCTCTGCCCCTCCTTCCCTTTATTTTTTGGGCCCCATCTTTTTGTGAAAGATCTAACTCCCTGTTCCCATGTATCTGTCTTTTATTTTGCTTCTTATTAATACTTTGGAATTCTCATGTAAGAGAAACCATGCAATAATGAACCTTCTGTGTCTGGTTTATTTCACTTAGCTTTGTGGTCTGAATGTGCATTCGATTTCCTACAAATGACTCAAATTTATGCATAACTAGCAGAGTGATCCTCCATTGTGTATAAATGCCACATTGTCTTTATCTGTTCATCTGCTGTAGCTATATAGTACATACAAGCTGCTTTCAGGACTTAAGTATTACAATTTGTGCGGGTATAAACAATGGTATGCTTATATACCTGTCACCTGATGTCTTTAACTCCTTCAGGAAGCTATCTAAAAGAGGAATAACTGGGTTTAATGGAATTTCTATTAGATTTTTGAGAAATCTCTATAGTGACTTCCATAGTTGTTGTACTAGTTTATATTACCACCAAAAATGTCGAAATGTTCCTTTTCCCCTGAAGCATTTGTTATTATTTCTTGATGATAGCCATGCCTTCTTAAATGAGACAAAATCACAGTGTTTTAGTTTGCATTTCTCTGATGGCATTTCTTCAGGTATTTATTGGCCATTTGCATTTCTTCTGTGAAGTTTTGCTTGCCGATTCATTTTGCTTGCCAATGTTTTGGCTGGGTCTTTTATTTGGGGTAACCTAATTTCTGAGTTATTTATGTAGTCCAGGTATGAGTCTTCGTGTAAAGAATCACCTGCAAAAGAGTTTTCCCATTGCATAGTCGGTATTTTCACTCTGCTGGTTGTTTCTTTTAGTATGCGGAAACTTTTTAATTTAATGCTCTGTATTTCACCTTAATGCAGCCTCTGTTGCTCACTCTAAATTTATTTGTTACAAAAGTTTTCCTAAATATTCTTGAGATAATCCAGGGTGACTCATAGGAGTTTGCTAACAAATCTTGTCAGACATTTCTTGACTCCCCATAGGCACTGCTGTCCCTTGTAAGGAAAAGGACAATTCCCACAACCGCACTGCCCCTCACCACAGTTGAGTATTTGTGCAAGGAGACAGTAATCTGTGGGTGGCTCCACACTTTTCTACCAGTTCTGTGTCTCTGCTGGACATAAGCCACGCCTTGAACAATGCATTCAGAGCCAGACAACATTCTTTCGCTTTGGGTCTGGGTCTGTTTTTTAGGGAGACACGAAGCAGTGTCATAAACATGTTTTAATCAAAAGCACTTTATAAATTTTATACTCAACATGAGCTTTTTCATGCATTCAGATGGGAGTCCAAAAGATGGAGCCTGGGCAGAAAAAGTGATTGACAGTATTATGCAGGCACAGTTCTTGGCTTTCCCATCAGGCCTAGTTATCTGGACAATCAGACTTCCAGCCCCCTTATTATGTTAGCTCACCTGGGAGATGTTGACAAGTAAAATTCTCAATTGTGGACCAGGTTGGGAACCTGCTACATATTACTTTTGTCAATACTTAAGTTCTGTCCACCCATAAAAAATAAAGTCCAAACTAGACTTAGAAAAATATACATCAAAAAAAGTGTTAGAGGACTAGAAACATACCTCAGTGGTATGGAGCTTACAGGCCAATTTCTTTAATGAACACAGGCATGAAAATCTCATCAAGGTACTGGTAAACAAAATGCAACAAGTCATTGAAAAGATCATAAGTCCTAAACAAGCAAACTCAGGGATGTAGGGGTGGTTCAACATACACAAATCAGTAGATCTAATGCACCACATAAACAGAATCAAGGACAAAAGTTACATTATTTTCTCAATAGATGCAGAGAAAGCCTTTGACAAATTCCAGTATCCATTCATGACTAAAAAACCTGAAGAAAATAGGTATAGAAGGATATAATCTCAACCTAATAAAAGGCATTTATGTCAAACCAATGATCAGCACCATATTAAATAGAGAAGAATTGAACACTTTCCAACTATACACAGGAATGAAACATGAATGTTCACTGTCACCTCTCATTCACTATAGTCCTCAAAGTATTAGCCAAAGCAATCAGGCAAGAGAAAGAAATAAAAGGGATTTATATATAGGGAAAGAAGAAGCCAAATTATCATTATTTGCATATAAAACAACTCTATGTACACAATCCAAAAAAATATCTGGAGTTAGTAATCAAATTTAGCAATGTAGCATGATACAAGTCAAAACCAAAAATCAATAGTTCTTCTGTTCAACCAATAATGAACACATTGAGAAAGAAATTAAAATAATACCATTCACAGTAGTATCAAGAATTTTTAAATAATTAGGGACTAAGCTCAGCAATGAAGTGAAAGACCTCTATAGAAAACTACAATACCCTGGAAAAGGAGATTAAAGAGGACATCAGAAAATGGAAAGTTGTTATATCACGTATTGTTGTCTTCAGATGACCAGATGTAAGCATGCAAAGTGGTCAAGGAAAAAAATAAGCATTAATTGTTTCTTTCGATAAACTAATAGACATCAGCAATATAGCTATCTGATTTTTAACAAAGGGACTAAAGATATACACTGGAGTAAAGAGAGTTTATTTAGCAAATACTGTTCCTGGATAGGCAAAAACATTGTAGTCAACCTGGTCATGTTACCAAAATGGTCATCTTACTAAAACATATATTTAATGTAATCTGAATGCATATATTTAAGGCAATTTGAATTGAAATACCAGTGGCATTCCTCACAGAACTAGAGAAAACAACTCTAAACTTCATACAGAACCAGAAGAGACCTAGAATAGCAAAAGCAATTCTGGGCAACAAGGGCAAGGCAGCACGCATCACAATCCCGTATTTCAAATTATATTACAAAACTACAGTGACAGACATGATATAGCACTGACACAAACACAGACAAGCGGACCACTAGAACAGAACAGAGGATGCAGAAAAGGCTGAGGCACGTTTAGCTGTTTTCTTTTTTATTTTAAAGAGAAAAACACACAGTAACAAAATAACAATGAAGATAAAAACAAAACAACACAAATACAATAAAAACGACATGATTTCAGAACAAGATGATGGGAATTAACAATGGTTGTTATATTACATATTGTTATCTTCAATAAAGTTTCTCAGATTACCAGATGTATAAATGCAAGATTGATCAAACAATTAAAGACAATAACAAGTAATAAAACAATTAGAAATGATACAGAGCTTCACTAAACAAGATGGTAGAAATTCAACAATAGTTGTTATATCACATGTTGTTGTCTTCAGATTACCAGATATAAGCATGCAAACTGGTAAAAAAAAATAAGCATTAACTGTTTCTTTCAATAAACTAATACCAGCAATATAGCTCTGATTTTTAACAAAGGGACCAAAGATATACACTGGAGTAAAGAGAGTTTATTTAGAAAATGCTGCTGTAAATTGGCTTTTCATATGTAGAATATTGAATTTAGACCCCTCAAAACGTATAAAATCAAAATGTACCAAAGATCCAAATATTTAGAAAGAAACATTTATTCTGCTGCAAGATAAAATGGGTAAAACGTTTGAAGACATGTGGCTAGGAAAGGAATTTACCCCAGTTGCACAGGAAATAGTTCCAAGAATCAACAAATGGGATCCTATTAATGCAAATGTGGTGCCATTTGTACCTCAAGCTGGTGAAAGATAAGGAAACAGATGTGTGCAGGTAAGTGTCTTTGGATCTATTTGCTAAATAGCTGCTGGCTGGATCCTGCTGTGTTAGCAGATTTGACAAAGCTACTCCCCGACCTCAGTCCTTCCCTTCACACACATTCCTAAGATATCAAACCAACGTGTTTCTGGAGGCAGTTTCTTCCACACACATTTCCTGCTTTATTACACTAAAATAACAAAACTCACATGATCACATGTTTTCAGGAAGTGATATCATATGTACACGAGGGTAAAATTAGTCCCAGAATTTTACTCTATTAAAACATAACCAAAGAAAACATTGCCAGTAATTATTTAAACTTCTTATTGCTGTCACATAACTGTACAGGCTATAATTTTCATCCAAAAAGCAAGAATTGTGTGTAGTGACACCTACAAAACTTCACAGTTTGCATTTATCCATGATAATGATGATCAAACTAGCCAACACTTGAGCCCTTATAATATCTTGATTTAGATATAATGTCTTCATTAATTGTAAAAATACATGTTAAGACAGGCCCACTTTTAATACCGAGTGTAAACATAGAGAGATGTGTGTGAGTATATGTGGTGTGTGTGTGTGTCTGTGTGTGTGTGCCCAACTTAGAAAAAATACTTTTTCCATCTGGGTCAGTTCACATAAGCATGTAACCTAAACATGCACATATACAATGTGAAGATCTTAAAATGTGAGTGCAGTGTTTGTTTCTGGTGTACATCAAATCTTAGATATGGTAGTTAAGGGAGATAGATTCTTGGATTGAAAAAGATTGGGTTATAACTTGAAGCACCAGTGGAGGTGTGGCCAAGATCTGGTCGAGACTGAAGAGTTCTAGCACCAAAGGGTAGAACAGGAAGATCAAAAAATTAAAGCTGGGTTAGTTTGGGCTAGTCCCAAAAAGCCTGAAGGGAAATCTGTGAAATGAAGTTCAAGTGCTTTGGCAAAGAAAATGGCCGGAACATGTCTGAGAGCATGGGACAGAGTTGACCTTTCAAAGGAGGCCTCTGAGTTGAAATTTACACATTAAGTCTCCAATGTGCAAAAAATTATAACTTCCTTTATCCTGTATCACTAAAGTCATCTTTCTCTGGAGACTTCCAGCTAATATAAACTTGCCAAATTGAAAGTAACACAATCTTTGTTGGTCTCACTTAAGACTAACATGAGGTTAAAGTCTCTGTCAGAATGGCTCCCTCTCTCTGTCCTTTCTAAGAGCCCATGATGACGGCTCTATGCACAGAGCAGGAGGATATTCCCTCTGTCTCCTGGAAACAGGGGGAAAGTATTCTGAACTTGGTGAGGAAAGAGACTCAACATGTATATTCATAATAAGAACACTCTGTCTTCCTGGTCTTTATAGGTTCCTAAAAGCATAGGAGCCAGATGATGGGCAGATGGCACCTTTGGTTCTACCATTGATAGCTGATATGTGCACGGTCATATAAGCTGTGGTTTCTTATCTCTGCTTGAGTAAAATACTATGCTTATTGTTCTTGAGGACTTCTCTATCTTCAAGGTGATTAGGACCAACTTCAATCTTTCTAGTTTTAGGGATTTGACAAGGTCTTACTAACAGGACAAGGCAATCTCAAGAGTGAACTCACTGTCCTGAGCTTTTGAGCCTTTGTGGTCTCTGCCCTTACTGTGGAGGGTCTCCCTGGCAATGAGCCAGCTTTTCCCTTTCTCTGTTTGCCCCAGCTATAGCCCTTTATGAGACCTGGATCCTCACATTGGAAGTGGAGTGTAGAAAGATGCGAACACCCTCGTAACTTCATAGTTTGGAAATCTACCCTGCCCCTGCCGTTCATAGAGTCAAATTAACATCCACTGGAGTGCACAGCCTGCTCTGATTTTCCTTTTCCATATCTGAGATTCTGTCAGAGTTTCTGTGCTGCTGGTTTCTCCATTGGGATTGAAGCTTGGGGTTATCAGAGACGCTGACAGCAGCATCCTCCCCCTGGTCCATTGCCTTCAAACCTCCAGCTCCTCCACCCTTTCCTACTCATCCTCTCCAGTAAGGAGCTTGCTCTTCTGCCTGGTAGGAGTTTCCTTATGTACTCCTTTTCCACCTTATACATCTATGTTATTTTTAAGTAGATCAGGACTAGTTAATGGGGTGTATTAGCTTTCAATTATTGGGACAAAAATGCCCAAGGGATGACAATCAGGTTGTAATAGCCTACATGTGCCTGATATTATTTAATTCAAATATATTAAATAAATAATATTGCCAGACAGTTTGCTTGGCTACAAGATAAACTTAAAATATTTCAAACAATCAAGTATTAAAATAACCACTTACTAATAAAATCGGTACCTATGTTGTGCTATCTTACTAAACTAAAACATTTTTATTCAATAACTGTTGATCTGATACAGTTTTCTTGCCAGAACTGTGCTCCTTAGGAATAGAATCAAGTAAGGCATTGTTATCTTAACTCATAATTCTATTACAAGTCTCACTATTTTTATTCCTTTCAAATACAAATTTGCAGTGAGCCATTTAAAAGCAAAGTTTTTAGCTAGTTTTTTAAAAATAAATAATAGATTATTCGTATTGTCTAGTCAGTACTTAACAACAAGGACTTTGTGGGAAGTATTGATACTTAGAAGATATTTTTAGTGATAGTTTTCATGGTATCTTTAGCCTTGATAGCTCCCATTTCTGTTCTGCTTGAAATTCCACACATTTCTTGTGGCACAATAGACTAAAGATGAAAGAAAGCATTCTGAACATGGTGAGGAAAGAGAGTTAACATGCATATTCTTAATAATAGCAGCACATACTTGTATAGGACTTTTATTTCACAAGATATATTTGCATATATTCTTCCATTTCATCTCATAATAAGGAACTCTGGTCATATCAAAGACCCTTAATGTAGGAAATGGACCACTGGCTTGAAGCCATCAGGGTGTGAAATTAATTTCTTTTCTGTTTGGGAGTGTTATGGCTGATACATTGTGTCAACTTGGGGATTCTAGAGGTTTGGCTAAGTGACTCAGTAGTTCTGCATCTTGGGGTGAAAAGGACATGCCTTTTTGCTCTAGGATGTTGTTTATTACGTCAATGTGAGTGTTACATGCCCCCTGGGTGGGGATAGCCTGCTTACACTATAAGGGAGAGAAAGAGGCTGCTTGCTTCCAGTCCTCCCTTTTGCTTCTTCTGCTGTGTTCTGCAGCCATGGACGCTTTCCCTCTGCCGTGTGCCACTCTGCCTTCAAATGAGCCAAGTATTGACTGAAAGCTCCACAAACCAAATAAACCTTTCCTCCCTTAATTTTGGGTGTCAGGTATTTTGTCCCAGCAATGAGAGAAAAGTAACCAAGACACAGAATAAAATCTCTCTTTGATAATTTTTCCATGTTAAATTTGTCTCTTGAGTGTTTGTGAGTTGTTCTTATCTGGATCACTGGAATATAATCTTTGAACCTATGGAAAGGGACAGTCATAGAAAGAAAATCATACATCCAGGTGGCTCTGAGCTGTTCCTCCAGTGAACCATGAGGACTCCTTTTAATATTCCCCTTCCGTAGCAAGGTACTCACCTTGTTCCCAAGGAGAGTCTTATTTTATTATGGAACAAATTAGATACATTACAACACTAAGGTCTAAAGGGACATGGAAGGACAGAGGCAGAAAAAAGGAAATGAAAGATACAGAAGAAGGTCAGAGGTATTCTGAATTAAAGAGAGGAAAACAAATCAAGTGTATGAGTGGAGAAGAGCCAGGGATTGTACTGGTCAGTTTGGGCTAGACAATAGAAAATAGATGGGGTAGATGGACTATGTAGTTTAGGGAAGAGACACGTCTGTGTCTCCCCTCATAGGAGTCCAAGCTCAAGTTGCTAGTAGAGTTGTCCCTTGTTGAGACACATATGGACACTTTCTTGCTCACATGGTAGAGAGCTTGCTCTGACCTCTGACCTCATGACCTCATCAAAGTCTAATGACTTCCCAAAGCCCTACCGCCAAATACCATCACATTGTAAATTAGGATTCCAAAATATGAAATTTGGAGTAACTCAAACATTTAGAGTATAAGAGGTATGGAGACTGAAAGATACTGAACTTTATAGGCAAGGATCAAGTTATTTCCTTTTCCTTTCTAAGAGCTCATGTCTTGCGATGTGATTCAGGGTGGATTTAAGCTGTTTTTAATTATTTTTACGTTTTTATTACTATATGTTTATAGTACATAATAATTATATTCATTGTGGGGAGCTGGTATATGTTGATGACATTTCTCAACGCTTTGTTTTCACCTCTTCCCTCTCCTCCCTCCCTCTCTCTGCAGCTCTTAGACCCCTGCATGCATCTCTATCATCCATCAATCACCTACCTATCAATCTTCTCTCATCTATCTGCCTGTCTTCCTATTTATCTTACAGGATGATCACAGTCCTCATAGGGACTTGGCACATGCATACAATGTTTCACAATGCCCCCTTTCTGAGCCTTTCCCTCCCCTCTTCTTCAATCTCTTCCCTTCCCATATGCCAAAGATCCATCTTGCTATTTTCTATGGTTTATCTTTTATTTTGCACTTTATTTATATATTGAGGTTATCATATAAGATAAATCATGTAATAGTAAGCTTGAATATCTGGTTTACTTCACTTAACATTGGCCTTAAGGTACATCTGTTTTCTAACACATGACTCACGTTTATTCTTCTTTATGACAGAGTACTCCATTGTGTATAAATACATTTTATTTATCCATTCATCTACTGATGAAGATTTAGGCTACTTCCAATATTTAGCAACTGGTATTATGAATTGCACTGCTACACACATGCATATGCATATAGCACTGTAGTATGATATTTTAAATCCTTTTGGAAAGATACCTAGTAGGGGAATAGCTGGGTCAAACGGAATTTCTATTGTTAGTTTTTTGTAGACTCTCCATAGTGACTTCCACAGTGGTTGTACCAGTTTACATTCTCACCAGCAATGCAAAAGGTTCCTTTTTCCCTGCAGTCTCTCCAGCATTTGTTATCATTTGATTTCTTGAATATAAACATTCTCCCTGGAGCGAGATGGAATCTCCGTGTTACTCTAATTTGCTTTCTCAAATGGCCAAGATGGTCTTGTAATCCTCCCACCTCAACCTCCTGAATAGCTGCAATTACAGGATATGTCATATGTCAGCTTAGTTATTTTTTAAAAAAGAAAATTTTATTACCATATATTTTGTACAATTTTTAAAATCGTATATCCAAATAGAAAAAAAAAAGCAAGCAAATGTGATACACGTTAATAGTGCTCCGTTCTGGGTTGGATTATGAGTAACTGTTATTTTAGGATTTTTGTTTGTTTTATTTTGGACTGTTCAAACCAGATCAAACCAAACAAAATAAAAATTAGATCTACTCAAGTTTCACGAACTCTTTATTGTTATTTTAATAATAGTTCACTGGAAATTTCATTCTCTCTCCAGAGAGAGTCTTGTGTTATTTAGTGAATACACACAGCAATCATTTATTAAAATATTATAAAAGTCAATAAACTTGAACCTATTCGGTAAAAATAGAGTTGAATCAAATAGAAATAGGGAGCTTTGGCAAAGCCAGTCCATATTTTTCATTTCTAAATTAAATTTTCTGAGCTTTTTAATGGCAAGTACCTATATGGCTTTGGTTCATTTCTCATCTTTGGAAAGTAGGACCAAGTGTTAGTAAGTGTAGGAAAACACACTTATGCACCTTGAGAAGGTAGTGTTGATGTTGGTGATCTTCTTTTTTCTTTTTTTGGTACTGGGAATTGAACTCAAGACCTTGCGCTTGCAAAACAGGCATTACCACTGAACTATATATCTCTAGCCCTGATGGTGGCGATTTTCAAATAAACACACAAACTGTTTTTCATTGAGATCAAAGATTTATTATGGTTAACTTCCAGGATTTCTTGGTTCTGTCTGGGTTCCTGTTTCAACTGAGTTAAACACTACATGATATAAAATTCTTGTTTTTCAAGTTCAAAGAGAAAGAGATGATTCAGAGAGATGAATGCTAATAATAAGAGAAGGAGAATTTCAATATTCTCAGATTATCTAACTAAAAACAACTTACATTTTAATCCTTCCTACTGATAAGAGAATTTAGTCTCTATTTTGGTAAAGTTTTGGCCCAGAGGTTTAAGACATGGACTTGACCATTTATACAAAAAAGATAGTTGTGCACTATTTATACTTTTCAAAATACTTTGTTAAGTCATTATTTATTCTTATAGGTTTTATAACAAGACCCAAGTCACACAAATATTGCCACAGGATTTAATGGCTTACTTAAATGGAGGTTTGAAAACATTTTCTCATCTCTGATGATGTGGAACATTTTTTCATTTGCCATTTCATTTTTCATTTGCCATTTGTATTTCTTCATCTAAGAAATGTGCATTCATCTCTGATGCCCATTTCTGGATTGGGTCTTTGAAATTGGTGAGTCTGATTATTTTTTAGTTCTTTATATGTTCTAGATATAAGTCCTTGTCTGTGGGACAACTGGCTATAATTTTTTTCCCACCCTGTGGGTTGTCTTTTCACTTTGTTGGTGGTTTCTTTTGTTGTACAAAAGCTTTTTAGTAAGGTGAGATCCAATTTGTTGATTCTTTCTACTATTTCCTTTGCAGTTAGGTTTTTGTTCATAAAATCTCTGCCTATAACTATGTCTCCAAGACTTCTATCTATTTACTCTTGCAGTAGATTTAGTGTTTCTATTTTATTTAGATGTCCTATCTATTTTGATTTTTGTTTAGTGTATGCTGATAGATATGGGCCTAGCTTTAGTCTTTGGCATGTAGAAAGCCAGTTTTTCCTGCACCGTTTATTAAAGAGACTATCTTTCTTCCAGTGTACATGTTTCGCTTTTTTGTCAAAGATAAGGTGGCTGAGTGTGTTTGGGGATTTGTCTGTGTCTTCTATTCTGTTCCACTGATCTTCAGGCCTGTTTTTTTTTTTTCCCAATACCATGCTGATTTTTTTTTTTTTTTTTTTTTTTTTTTTTTTCTGGGACCGGGGATCGAACTCAGGGCCCTAGTGCTCAGCGGCAAGCACTTAGCCCACTGAGCTGTACCTCCAGCCCCATGCTGATTTTATCACAGTAGCTTTCTAGTATAATTTCAGGTCTGGGATTGTGATGCCCCCTGATTTGCCATTGTTGTGTAGGCACTTCTCAGACAAAGAAGTACAAATGACAAATAAATACATGAAAAAATGTTCAATATCTGGTCATTTGAGAGATACAAACTAAAACAATACTGAGATTCCATCTCAGCCAAGAAAGAATGGGTGTCATAAAAAAAATCAACTGATAACAAATGCTGGAAGGCAGGTGGAGAAAAAGGAACACTTTTCCGATACTGATGGAAGTGTAGACTGGTGTAACCACTGTGGAAATCAGTGTGGCAATTCCTCAGAAAACTTGGATTGGAGGTCCCATTTAATCCAGCTATTCCCCTTCTGGGTATTTTCCCAGTAGAATTAGATAATCATACCATAGTGATATATGTGCATCCATGTTTATAGCAGCACAGTTTGTAATAGCTAAATCTTGGCAATAACCCAGATGTCCACCAATCAAAGAATGAATGAAAAAGATTTTTTTTAATATAATGGAATACTACTCAGCCATAGAAATGACAAAATGGAGTCTTCTATAGGTACGTGACTCAAGATCATACTCAGAAGTGAAATAAATCAGGCCCATAAGTGTAAACATTATATTGTCTCACTAGTGTGAAAAAATGAACAAGTAAATAAGATATGAAATGTATAATAGATATTGTGAATTGGGAAGAAACTGTTCAAAAGAAAAGATGAACTGTGATGGGGAAATGGGAAATGAAGAAAGAAAAAAAAGAAAACTATATATATACAAGATAAGATTGTTACACAGCTAATTTCTCTTAGTTCATTAAAAAGAAAGTTTTGCACTAATATTGTATACAGAAGACATCATGCTTATGTCTACTACTCTGAATAGCTACTAAGAAGACAACAATACACAATATATCAACTATTGTAGCTGTCCTAATAATCTGTTTTGAAACTCAGTTTCTTTGCTATGTTTATCTTTTGTTAAATGGAAAGAACAACTGGGATGGGGGAAAGGAGAAAAGGAAGGGAAGAAGGAAGGAAGATAGTTAAGGTAATTGTACTAATAATTGCTATTGGTTTATTGAAAGGAACTGTTGATGCTTAATTGTTTGATCAGTCTCTCATACCTATACCTGGTAATCTGAGCAACTGCTTTGAAGATAACCATGCAACATAACAACCATTGTTAATTTCCTATTACCTTGTTTTGAAATCTGTATTGTTGTTGTCTGTTTTTTGTTTGTTTTTTCTCTTTAAAATAAAATATTTTTAAAAAGAAGTATATGTGTATACTAGCCCAAATCTAGATACACTTTATTAATTTTTCTATATGTAACCATCTATACGTTAATCTCAACATAAAGTCCAAATCTATTATCACATGAAAAAAAGAAAACTTTTTTTATAAAGTATACATTACAAACTGAGAGAGATAATTTTCTTTAGTGTAGTATCAATATCTAATAGTATATTTTAGAACCTCTGGTAGTCATTGTATATTTTTATGGGGGAGAAGATTGTTTCCAATATTACTGTCATCAACTGGATGCAGATCATATGTTGTTTTTCATTGTCTGTCAATATATTAAGAACATAACCTTATCTCAGAAGTACCTAAAAGTGAGTGCTTTTGAGTTTGTCTCACCTCAGTCCACTTGGACATATCTCTTTCTGCTCTGAGGGTCATTTTTTGTGTCTCCATAGGAAGGGTCAAATAGGTCTGCCTCATAGGGGTGCTATTGAAATTAAATGAGATTATGTAGGGGCATTAAGATAGTTTTGTGATATACATTTATTTTTCAATAAAACTTACTGTTCCTTTGCTATTGATGAAAGTAGCTTATTCAAAATCAAATAATTATCTCAGTACCTTCACTAAAATATTTTAAAAAATCATTTTCAAACTATCATTCCTTCCCTTTCACTTTCTATTTCTTTTGCATTTATTCCTTCAAAGCATGACTCTCTAATTCTCTTATTCTGGACACCATCTCCAATACTATCACACTTTAATCTTTTCAAAATTTCTATTATATTTGAACCAGATCCTTTGCATTAGTCATTTTCCTATCACTGACACAAAATGCCTGACACAACTTAAAGGAAGATATGTTTATTTTGGCTCATGGTTTCAGAAGGTTCTTTCCATGGCTAGCTAAGTCAAAGAAAAAAATGGCATGGCAGAAAGGTATGGCCGAGAAAAGCTACCCAATCTGTGGCAGCCAAGAAGCAGAGAGAAGGGAGAAATGAGGAGCAATAATTCTCTGTTATGCCCCAAATGACTTGCCTTTTCTTTTTTTATTTTAAAAATAAAAGAAGAAAACATATTAACAAACAGACATCCATTTACAAAATAGCATAAGAACAATACAAACAATACAGTTACAGACAAAGTGGTAGGAAATTAACAATGGTTGCTGTATTACGTATTGATATCTTCAAAGTGGTTTCTCACAAAAACAAATAGGGACATGCAATAATGATCAAACAAGTAATCATTAACTGTTCCTTTCAGTAAAGCAATAGAAGACAGTAGTACAACTGTTAGCTATCCCGTATAAACATACATACATGATCTCCTCTCTCTTCTCCTTTCCCACACCCTAGTTGCCCATTACTTTTGAGCATTTTCCTTTCATTTCATAGTGTCTATCATACCTCCTAGTTTTTATTCACTCTTTCAGGTTTTTACACTAGTGAGACAATATGTTGCTTACACATGCATGTCTGGTTTATTTCACTTATGGATATGGTCTCTAGTTGTGACCACTTACCTATAAATCTCGAGTTTATCTTTATAGCTGAGTAATATTCTATTATATAAAAGTAACACAATTTTTTATCCACTCCTCAGTGGATGGACATTTAGGTTGCTTCCACAATTTAGCAGTTACAAATTGTGCCGCTATAAATATGGGTGCACATATATCGCTGTGATATGATGTTTTAAGTTCTTCTGGGAAAATATCCAGAAGGGGAATACCTGGGTTGAATGGGACCTCTAGACCTAGTTTTCTGAGGAATCTCCAAACTGATTTCCACAGTGGTTTCACCAGTCCGCATTCCCACCAGCAGTGGAGAAGAGTTCCTATTTATCTACAGCCTCACAAGCATTTGTTATTGGTTGATTTCTCAATGCTAGTCATTCTTACTGGGGTGAGGTGAAATCTAAGTGTTGTTTTAATTTGCATTTCTCAAATGATTAAGGATGTTTAACATTTTTTCATGCATTTATTTTCATTTGTATTTCTTTCTCTGAGAAGCATGTATTCATTTCAGCTGCCATGTTTTGGATTGGGTCTTCGAATTTGGAGGGGCTGTTTTTTAAATTCTTTATATGTTCTAGATAGAAGACCTTTGTCCAAGGGACAGTCAGCTAAAATTTTTTCCCAATTTGTTTTCTTCGTACTTTGCTGGTGATTTCTTTGGATGTGCAGAAACTTTTCAGTAGGATGAGATCCCAGTTTTTGACTTTTTGAAGTATTTCACGTGCTGTTTGGTTTTTGTTCATGAACACTCTGCCTACCCCTATGTCTTCAAGGTGTTTACCTACTTTCTTTTCCAATAGATTTAGTGTTTCTGTTTTAATATTGAGATCTGTGATCCATTTTGACATTACTTTGGTGCATGGTAATAGACTTGGATCTATTTTCAGACTTTGGCAGGTGGGAAACCAGTTTTTCCAGCACCATTTATTAAAGAGGCTATCATTCTTCCAGTGAGTTTGTTTATCAAAGATTAGGTGGCTGAGTGTGTTTGTGGTTGTGTCTGTGTCTTCCAGTCTGTTCCACTGATCTTCTGGTCTGTTTTTTAGCCGGTATCATGTTGATTTTATTACAGTAGATTTGTAGTATAATTTCAGGTCAGGGATTATAGTTCCACCTGATTTGTCCTTGATGGCCAGGATTGCTTTTGTTATTCTGGGTCTCTTCTGATTCCAGATGAATTTAAGGAATGTTTTCTCTAGATCTGTGAGGTATGCTAATGGTAGTTTAATGGGAATTGCATTGAATCTGTACAATTTTGGTAGTATGGCCATTTTCACAGTGTTGGTTCTTCCTATCCATGAGCAAAGAATATTTGTCCATTTATTGAAGTCCTCTTCAGTCTCTTTTTTTCAGAGTATTGTAGTTTTCATCGAATAGATTTTTACTTCTTTTGTTAGACTGATTCCTAAATATTTCAATTTCTTGGATGGTATCATCAAAGGTATAGATTTCTTAATTTCTCTCTCAGTCTGTTTGTTGTTTGTATATAGCAAGGCTATTGATTTTTGGGTGTTGAATTTGCATCTAGCTACTCTGCTGAATTTGTCAATTACTTCAAGGAGTCTTCTTGTGGAGTTCTTGGGGTCTTCCATATAAAGTATTATGTCATCTGCAAATAGTGATAGTTTTATTTCCTCTTTTCCTATCCTTATTTGTTTTATTTCTCTCTCTTGTCTAATTGCTCTGGCTAATGCCTCTAGAACTATGTTGAACAGGAGTGGTGACAGCTGACATCCTTGTTTTGTTCCTGATTGTAAAGTAAAAGCTTTCAGTTTTTGTCCATTTAGTGTTATGTTGGCTGTTGGTTTGTTATAGATCGCTTTGGTCAGATTGAGGTAAAGACCATCTATTCCTATTTTTTGTTGGGTTATTATAATGGATCCATTTTGGACTTTGTCCAAAGCTTTTTCTGTGTCTATTGAGATGATCATATGGTTTTTGTCTTTGGCTCTATTGATATGGTGCATAACATTAATTGATTTGCAAATATTGAACCATCCCTGAATTCCTAGAATGAATCTGACTTGGTCGTAGTGTATGATTTTCTTGATGATTTGCTGCATTCTACTTGCTAGTATTT
Source organism: Dinomys branickii (assembly GCA_004027595.1). Taxonomy (NCBI): domain Eukaryota; kingdom Metazoa; phylum Chordata; class Mammalia; order Rodentia; family Dinomyidae; genus Dinomys; species Dinomys branickii. The sequence goes on from PVLD010002189.1 coordinate 130,520, forward strand.
TACTGAGTATATTTGCATCTATATTCATTGGGGAGATTGGTCTGTAGTTCTCTTTCTTGGTTGAGTCTTTCTCTGGTTTGGGTATCAGTATAATACTTGCTTCCGGAAATGAGTTAGGGAGAATTGCTTCCTTTCCAATTTCATTGAAGAGTTTGGGGAGTGTTGGTATTAAATCTTCTCTGAATTTCTTGTAAAATTCTGTTGTGAATCCATCATGGCCTGGGCTTTTTTTTTTGTTGTTTTAAATCACATTTTCAATCTCATTAATTGTGTTTTTTTTTTTTTTGCGGTACTGGGGATTGAACTCAGGACCCTGCGCTTGCTAGGCAAGCGCTTATTCCACTGAGCTATATCCCCAGCCCCAATCTCATTAATTGATATTGGGTTTTTTAGGATTTTTATATCTTCTTGACTCAACCTTGGTAATTTATGTATATCTAGGAATAAGTCCATTTCTTCTGAGTTTTCTATCTTATTAACCTAAAGATTTCAAAGTAGGAATTAATGATCTCCTGAATTTCTGTAGAATTTATGGTAATTTCAGCCTTTTCATTCCTTATTGCATGAATTTAAATTCTTTCCTTTCTTTTTTTCTATAAGATTGCCTAGGGGTTTATCAATTTTATTTATTCTTTCAAAGAACCAACTCTTTGATTCATTTATTTTTGTAGAGTTTTCTTCATTTCAATTGCATTAATTTCTGCCCTAATCTTTATAATCTCCTCCCTCCTTTGGGCTTTGGGCTTGATTTGTTCTTCTTTTTCTAAAAGTTTGAGGTGCAGCATTAGTCTATTTATTTGTTCTCTTTTTTTGTTTTCCTTATGTGTGAGTTCCCTGCTATAAATTTCCTTTTGAGGACTGCTTTCATTGCAATCCCACAGATTCCATTATGTTGTATCTACATTTTCATTTGTTTGTAGCTATTTTTTAATTTCTTCTGTGATCCATTGCTTGTTCAGGAGGTTGTTTAATTTCCAAGTGTTTGTGGAGTTTTTGAAGTTGCTTTTGTCATTAATTTCCAATATCCTTGCCCTGTGGTCAGATAATATGCATGGGATAATTTCCAATCTTTTGCATTTAGGTAGGTGTGCTCTATGGGCTAGAGTGTGGTCTATTTTAGGGAAGGTCACATGTGCAGCCGAGAAAAATGTGTATTCTGATGTTGCAGAGTCTAACACTCTGTATACATCTATTAAGTTCATTTGTTCACATATTTGGTTCAGTTCTGTTATTTCTTTGCTGATTTTTTGTCCAGTTGACCTATCTCTTTGTGTCAAAGTGGTGTTGAGGTCCCCTAATACAATAGTGCTATTAATTATTTTGTTTATCATGTCTGTTAAGATTAGTCTTCTGTAGTATGGTGCTCCAATATTTGGTGCATACATGTTTATGATTCTTATCTCTTCCTCTTGCAGTTTTCCCCTAACAAGTATGTAGTGGCCTTCTTTATCTCTTTCGATTGTTTTTGGTTTGAAGTTTACATTGTCTGCAAACATAATAGCTACTCCTGCTGTTTTCTGGGTTCCTGTTGCATGGAGGATTTTTTTCCATCCTTTGACTTTCAGTCTATGGATTTCCTTTTGAGTAAAATGTGTTTCCTGTATACAGCATATCATTGGGTTTTGTTTCTTAATCCACTCTGCTACTCTGTTTCTTTTGCCTGGTGAATTGAGGCTATTTACATTTATGGTTATAACTGATATGTGTTGGATTATCAGTGTCATGTTATTTACTTGCTGTTGATTTCTTACTTTTTCTACCTGTTTATTTGCTTGCTCTTCTTAAGGTTTCCTTTCTATTGTTGTTCTTGAAATTGTGGTCATTTTCTTCTCTGTCTAGAATGTCTTTTATTGCTTTTTGTAAGGAGTGTTTGGCACTCATGAAGTTCTTCAGTTGGTCTTTTTCATGCAAATATTTTATTTCTCCATTAAACTTGAAGGACAGTTTGGCAGAATACATCAGCTTTGGTTGGAAGCTGTTTTGTCTTAGGACATATAATACTTTGCTCCAGGCTCTTCTCAATTGGATGGTTTGTGTTCAGAAGTCTATTGTGATTCTAATGGGCTTTCTTTTATAGGTGATCTGTTTCTTTTCTCTAGCACCTTTTAGTATTCTGTTCTTTTGCTGGACTTCTGGGATCTTTTTTATTATATGTCTGGGTTCATTTTATGGTTATGAATAGTAGGAGTTCTATATACCTCATTTGCCTCTATCTCAGGTTCTGTTCCCATGCTTGGGAAATTTTCTCCTATTATTTCTGCAAATATTCTTTTCATGTCATTTGTGTTGCCTCCTTCTGTTTCATTGACTCCTATTAGTCTGACATTATTTTTCTTTGCCTCATCTTGCAGCTATTGAATTTATTTTTCCTGGATCCTTGTTGATTTTAAGAGATTCTTCCTTTCATATTTGCTAGCTGCCATGTTGTCTTCAAGATCTGAAATTCTATCTTCAGTTTCATTCAGGTGGTTTTGCAAGCTTTCAATGGAAGTTTTGATTTCCCAGGAATCTCTTTAAGTCTGTTTCATGTGTTCTAATTCTTTCCTATATTGATCATGTAACATTTCCGTCTGTTACCTATGTTCATCTATTTTCTTCTCTAGATGTGCATAGTATTTCTTTCATTATTATTGCCATTTCACTTTTTTGCTGAGAGATTATGTCTGATCTGATCTCATCTGTGGCCTGATGGAGTTGTTTCTTTACTTCCATTGCAATCATTTCAGTAATTTCAGGTGTGTGTTTACCAAGTTCTTCCATATCAGTGTCTCCTGGACTTGTGAGCGGGGTGGAGTTCTGAGATTATGTTTTAGCTCTTCACCTTGTCATGTTTGATGCTGGAGCTAAAACACTCAGTCTCCCTCTTCTCTGGCAGTTCAGCAAAGGTCACTAGTGACCCTAGTTTTCCTGCCCCTCAGTGTCTGCTGAGGTGCACAGCTTAGGCTAAAGTCTTCCAGTTGATGGTACCTAGTTCTTCCAGGTCTCAGACGTGCACGGTGATGTCAGTTGATGGCAGATGGTCTGATACAGCAACCTCTCGCAGTTCAGGGCACATTTATGACCCAGAATCTGGTTGAACTGGTGGCACAATCCCAGACCAGTGGTCCTGTTACCCCAGGCAGTTCAGGATACAGGCAAAACCCAGATATGAGCTACAGGGTCAACAGTTTGTTGACCACCTGATTCTGTGTCTCCAGTCATTTCAGGCTGCGCACTTGAGCCAGATGCAGGCTGCACCAACAGCCATCACAGACTGCCTATGTGTGTGATCTCCAGGAGGGCAGGATTCGTGTGAAGGTCAGACTCAAACTGCAATGTCAGCAGCTCATGGGGCACCCGCACCTGTATCTCACCCAGAACTGGGCACACACAGGGAAGGCCCACGTGTGAACCCTGGTGAGAACAGGCCTTCTGAGAGAGGATCTCCTGTCTGTACCAGATGCACGGAGTGGAGACTCAGACTGTATTGGTGGTAGGGTCATGAGTTGCCCGCTCTGGCCCCCCAAAATAGATGGGAAATACCTGGTTCTCTTGGCAGCATTCAGCTGGTAATCGTGCCATCAGCAGGTTGTGTCCCACCTGATTCTGCTTCTCTAGTCAGTTCAGTCTGTGCACTGGAGACAGGCATGGGCTGCACCAGCAGTGATCACAGATTACCTGTGTGTACAACCTCTAGGAGGGCAAGGTGCAAGTCTGACTTGCCTTTTCTGACCAGACCCTGTCTCCTCACAGTGCAATCCACTATAGACTCATCAAGGAATCAGTCCAACTCAGTGGTGTGAATTGATGAGAATAGCTCCCCATGATCCATTTAACTTCTAAACCTCCATGTCTGAAGACATGAGATTTGGTGGGCCATTTTAGATAGAAGCCACAGTGCCCTTCATTTTGAAAACATCTCAGGGAGCAGAGCAAGAGAGAGAGGGAGAGAGACAGGGACAGAGAGAGACAGTGAGGGGGGAGAGAGAGAGGAAGAGAGAGAGAATATGTGTTGGTAACATCTTTTTTATCCTACTATATTTTTAAGTTTTGTGTCTAAGAAATATTTGTGTGATCCAAAGTTATAAAGATTTTCTTCTATGGTTTATTGTAGAAGATTTTTAGTTTTAGTTTTTACAAAATTCATAATTTATTTTGAGTTAATGTTTATATGTAATACAAAGTATGGGTCAAAATTCATTTTCATGCATATGGTAGACAACTTTTCAGGCCTTACTTAAAAAGCTAACGTTTTCTCAATGAATTACCTTTGCACTTTGTCAAAAAAGTTTTACCTATATGTTTGAATCTATTTCTAGATTTTGTATTTTCTTCCTTTGCTCTACTTGTCTGTGCCATGCACATACACTTCTTATACTATGTGGCACTATCTTGATTACTGTAGCATTATAATAACTCTGAATCTTAGAGAATGTAAATCCCTTAACTTTATCCCTCTAGCCACATTTCCCATCTAAGTCACATCTTTCAGTAAATTTTTGTAATTTTAAGCCTTCAGATTTTACATATCTTTTTATATACCATTGATATATTTAATATTATCTGTAGAATTTTCTACATAGACAATGTGTTGTCTTTGAAAATTTCTTTCCAAATATGGAAATTCTATTTTTTTTTTCTTTGCTTTAATGCACTGCCTATGACCTCCACACCGCAATACTGACATCCCTTCTTTGTTACTGACGGGGATGGGAAAGTGTTTAGTCTCTTATAATTAACATGTTAGCTCAAGGTCTTTTGTAAATGTTCTCACCCATGTTGAGTCACTTCTATAACTTATTTGCTGAAAGTTTTCATAAGAAATGTCTGCTGGATTTTGCCATATACTTTTCTTTCATTTGATGAAATGATTAAGTTGTTTGTATTTTTTAGTTTGTTAATATGCTGAATTGCACTGATTACTTTTGAGTGTTACACCCAGTCTCCATTTGAAATAAGTCCTGACTTGGAGGTGCTGTATTACCTATTTTTTATAATGTTCTTGGTATCTCTATTCATAAGAGAAATTGGTCTGTTCTTTGTATTTCTTGTAATGTGTTTTACTTCAATATCATATACTCTGCCTTCTTGTTTTTGCTATTTACTCTAGGTAGATTTCTTTTGTTCTTTTAAATAATTTCTTAAGGAAAATGGAAGTTGATGTCATTATTCAAATCCTTTATAGCTTTTCCTCACTATAGATTATAACTTTTCCTCTAAGTACTGTTTTATCTTTATTATATACATTTAGGTACTCTTTTTCATTATTTTCAGTAAGTTATAATACATTTTGCTTTTTTTTCTGGTACTAAGGATCAAATTCATGATCTCCTGCTTGCCAGGCAGGCACTGTGCCATTAAGCTATAGCCCCAACATTTAAGATACTTTTTAAATTTCACTTTCTGATTTCCTCTGTAACACATGATACTCAGTAGTGATTATTTGGTTTTCACATATTTGAGGTAAATTTTTAGTTATTTTTCTGGTTGGATTTTTATTTCCTTCCATTAGCATCAGAGAAGGTACTGTTTGGTTTGAGTCTTAAAGTTCACCCATACTAGTTTTCTTTAGTTCTTTTGATTAATATTGGCGTGATTTGTCTCATTTGAATCTTACACTTATCTATTTGTATTTTTATATTTAATATAGGTTTTGTGAAGGCAAGATAGATAGGTAGGCTTTATTTTATTTATTCTGAGAACTTCTCAATTTAATTAGGATATTTAAACCATTTATAGCAAATATTTATCAGTATATTTGAATCTAAAGCTAAAATCTTTCTGCATATTTTATATTTATGTATCTGTTCTTTATTCCCTTTTTACTACTTTCACTTTTCTATCTAGGATTTTTCATATTTTTCATTTTTTAGTGAGTACAAAAAGTATAAAATTCACATATGCTAATGAGATATGGATTAAGGATTTTTTATTACTCCATTTCATCTATATTAGCTGCATTTAAAAAATATTTGGTATTTTATGTTTTGATATCTCTGAGGGCTGGAGAGAGTTCCCTTTTAGGGATGAGTAATTCCTAGAGGCAACTGTTGATGAATCTGCCTTTCATATACCTATCAACCAAACCTGACCACGTGACCCCAGTCATCTCCTTTATCAAATTCACACACAACAAGGCAATATCTTCCCTACCCTAAATCAACACAGCACCAAGTAGTAGAGAACTGGGGGCAATCATTATTCCCCAAACTATGCTACAATTCTTCAAGTTAGCCAATACTAGGTTACTTCCCCTAGCCTGCCTTGTCTCTTCCACAGAAAGCACAGTGAAGGCTCTTGACCTGGCTTTCCTTCACTCTTTTCTGCCTCCTGGAAGACCTTAGTGCTATCCCCCATCACCATGACCCGAACGGACCACTGTGCCTTCTCCTCTCCAGCAGTGTAAGAAATAAAAATCTTCTGTCCATGTACTGGCATCTCTGTGTTATCATCACAAGTCACTCTTATACATCAAGATGGGTACAGGTAAGTGCTCCTCTATTGCCATGTGAGTTATAACTTTGTCATATTATTTTGTATTATGATCCAAAGTTTTTAGTGTATACCTTTAATATCATGATCTACATTCTAGGGACTCTATCCTACTTCATGTACTGCATACTTACATTTCTCTTCTCCTGACTTTTGTATTTTGGCTATTATACATTTTACTATTTTATACTTTATAAGCCATGTTGTTATCTTCATCTTTCTTTAAACACACACTTGCAGTTTATAGTGATTTAAACAATAAGAAAACTGCCCCATGCAATTATCCATTTATTTATCATTTATTATCTTTTCCGTTCCTTTTGTAGATCTATGCTTACTTATGGTATTATTTTCCTAGTGCGTGAAAGACTTCCTAAATTTCTTTTAACATATGTTTTAGCTTTTGTGTTTCTGAAAGTGTTTTTATTTTGCCTTTAATTTGCAATATATTTTCAGTGGGTATAAAACTGTAGGTTGAGGAAGGTTGTCTTTTACTTCTTTAACAATGTTACTCTTATCTTCTGTCTTGCATTATTTCTAGTGAGAAATCTACCATCATATTTCATCTCTAGCTGTTTTTAACATTTATTTTATCTTTCTAGTTTTAAGCAATCTGATGATGATGTGCTTGGGTGTAGATTTCTTGAGGCCTCTCGTGCATGGAATTACTCAAAATTCTTATATCTGCAGGTTTACATTTTTCACCAGCTCAAAACTTTTTATCTTTTATTTCTTCATATATTTTTCTGTCCTTCTTCATTTCCAGGTACTCAAATTACAAGACTTGTAACAGTTCACTGATACTTATTAATTTGTTTTTTAATATTCTGTCACTGTATTTCATATTGGATTGTTTGCAGAACACTAATCTTCCCTTCTGCAATACCTAATTTAAGATTTATTCAAGTTTCTGTATTTTTCATCTCAGGGAATATAGTTCTCATATTTAGATAGCTGAATCAGGGATTTCTGGTATTTTCCATTTTGCACTAAAGTTTTCAATTATTGCCTCATTCGTGAATATGTGGAATTTGATTATAATATTTGCAGGAATAGTTTTGTCTACAAATTTTTATCACTTTTGTCATTTCTACCTCAGTTGTAGTGAACTGTTTTTTCTCTTGCCTATCATACTTAGTAATTTTTTATTTGGATGTCAGATATTGAAATTGTACTCTGCTGAGTCCTGACATTTTTGTATATTTATAAATCCTGTATTCTTGAGAGTGTTATTCTGGGATGTGGTTAAGTATAACAGTTTGATCCTACTGGGTCTCAGTTTTCAGCTTTGTTAAATGAGACAAGTTTAGTATGCAACCTATGGCTAATTTTGCTCCACTATGAAGGCATGTTTGAGAAATCTGTATAATACCCCATGACTTAGGAGGCTCTTCACTATTACTGGGGAAAGAGAAATTGTCACCAGTTTGTGTAACCACTAGAGATTGTTCCTTCTCACCCTTTAATTGGTTATTTCTTTGGTTCTGGTTTCCTTTATTCATGTGCTGGTCAGTACTGAGCTGAAGATTTCAGGGGAATATCTGCAGTTCTTTGGAGTACTCTCTCTGTGAATTTCTTGCTTTATATTCTTCCTTGTGAACTCTAGACATGACACATTGGCCTCCCTGACATCCTACCTACATCTTCCCAACTCAGTGATTTGCAGGTTTCCACATGAGTTATGCTCCATGCACCATTTCCATGGCCTTTGCAGGACATGTGGAAAGCAGTGAACTATTTGAGATATTTGACTTGCATGTTCCAGTTGAAGTCAAAGCAGATGACATTACCTTTTTGTATCATGCTGTAAATGAATATATTTTCCTTGAACTTTTTAGTGTTATATTTTCACAATTTTTGGGGTTTCAGTTGGTGACATCACTGTTTAAAAACAGAACTGAGGGGACTGGGGCTATCTCAGTGGCACAGTGCCTTCCTGGCAAGTGCAAGGTCCTGAGTTCGATTCTCAGTACCAAAAAAAAAAAAAGAACAAAAAATATTACCTATATATATATATATATATATATGTATATAAATAGAACTGAGATAGCGTTTGTTGGTCCTAAGCTCAAGGCTGTGACCTTGAGAGAGAATGTGTGTTAACTTTGTGCAAGTGTGAGTGATAGTTAATAAGTGATATTTAATAAGTGATATTAAATATGTCATTTTGAAATAGGGAGACACTTTAAACAAATATATACTGATTGATAGATGAAAATATTGTAAACAAAAGCTAGGAACAATAGTTCAGTATTCACCAATTCACTGTGGTGACTTTACAGAATGTCACCACAAACAATGATGGCCAACTGTATAGATGGGAAAAAACCCACAAGTCTAATCAAATTTTACCAAAAAGGTGAAACACCTGAAAATTATCTATGTAAAAAATTATAATTACATATATTAATATTAGCAGCTTCATCCTAAAATAGGGATCTCAAAATAAGTAATAAGACCTACCCTGTCAATACCAAAATGATGAATAACACATTTAGTAACTAACCTTTTATAATATGAAGATAAACCTCCAGAAAAATATATAATCAAATTCATGACATTACATTACATTTTCAATTTTTTTTAAGTTTGCCAAAAGCCACTCCCAAAAAATTTTTATTGAGCAACTGAAGAGAAGAGTATACATTCATTTTGATCCTACGGTTTAAAAAAGCCTGAATTATTGCACATGACAATTTTTAAATAGACTAAAATACTTTGCCAACAAATATTACTAGAAGATGATTAGAAACTATTGCTAAAGAATAGAGAAACATTTGTTAGAACACATTATGCTTTTGGAAATTTGCACTGTGAAATACTGTATTTCTCAAATATTTCATGAGAAAGAGAATATTGATATTACCTTAAGATATCTCCTCCCCAAAAGCTATTAAACACAAAAGAAGAAAAGAATAGTAATTTTACTCTAGAGAAATGTGGCAGATTCTACCTTAACCAAGTGATCAAAACTAACAGCATTAGTAATGGAACAAAATGACATGTAACTATTAGTAAAGTACACTGACGAGAACACAGTTTGTTGTTGCCCTGCTAAAAGTGCCTGATTTGATTCTAAGCAGGGAAAAACACATTCAAGTTGCTTGAACTTTTCACAACTATCTGGGAAATGTCCAGGATCAGAGATGATAGAAAGGACAGGTCAACCAAATGCAAGCTGTGGTTCTGGATCAGATCCACAAGGAATGGAAATTTTATTTTTATCTTGCTAGAGAAGACACTAGTGGAATAACCGCTGAGTTCTGAATGAAACCTTTAGATTAGAGAACAATGGTCTTTCAGAGCACTCTTGGTTTTGATCATTGCACAGCAATTTTGCAAGAGAATGTCCTAGTTTATGGGGTGTATACATTGAGCTTTTTAGATATAGAGATTTTGTCTGCAACTTACTTTTAGACAGCTTATAAAAATGATATGTGTACATATTTAGAGAAACTGATAAAGCAAACATAGTAAAATGAAAACAGCTGGGAAAATAGAGTATTCAAGAGCTGTCTGCATTCTCACAACTATTTTACAATGAAAAGTAAAATAATACTTGATTTTTCTATAATAACAGCCATGACTAGGAGTATGGTTCTTAGCAGATATTTTTTGGAAAAGCAAACGTACATAATTTTTCCTACTAGAAAAAGTGACATTTTAAATAATAAGTACAGTAGTTAAATGTTTTCTAAACAGAAACTTTTGTCTAAAGAGGCATTTGGGGAATGGCTATTTTAAAATGTGTGTAATTATCATGGCTTTTAAAAAATTGTATGGCTAGTTCCATAAATAGTATCTGTATCTGCGCATTTGAAAATAAACATGACCTAGAAAAGCCTTTCAAACATAGTGTTTCAGTAGAACTCTCTTCTAGATAAGTATTGCTGCATGATAAGCCACTCCAGAACTAAGTGGCTGAATATAACCTCATATTCTCTCAGGTTTGACAGGCTTGGTGTAGACAGGCTGGGCCAGACCGCTCTCTCAGACGTCTTTCTAATAGCTGCACTCCAGCTGGATTGGGAAGGAGGTCAACGTTTTCTGAGGATCTCTTTATTCCCTGTCTGGTGCCTGGACCAGGATAATGACTAAACAGTTGAGCTGGGTTTGGCATCTCTTTCCTTCACTCTCTGCTTGCATTGTTTGGGCTTTCTCACAGCTATCTGCTCAAGTATCACTTCTGAGTGTGCATGTGTGAGGGTGTTTCTGTAGCCTCAGAGGCCCCTGCTTGCAGAAACATTTCGAATAAACCAGAGGTAAGCAAATTCCTGAGTGGAGGGGCAGAGCGTGGAGCAACATTGCAGCCCCAGCCTCCTCCACCGGCCGCTCTAGCCACGCTGCACTCAGACCTGCCCAGGCCCCATCCAGCCCTATGCACCTTGCCCACCGCGGCTGCCCTCTCCTCGCCCTCGGCTCGTTCTCTCAGTGCATCCATCCGCCCAGCGGCTCCACGGTGCAGACTCTTTTTTTTTTATATTTTTTTTTATTTTAGAAACATAAAAGTACAAAAACATATTGACAAACAGACACCCATTATCATAGAAAATAGTACAATCACAACTAATCTATAGACAAGGTGATATGGTCTCAACAGTAGTTGTTGCTTTATCCATTGATATCTTCGAATTGTAGATGTACGGTGCAGACTCTTGTCCGCGCGGCGCTCGCCACTGCTGCCGGAATCTGGAGCCCCATGCCATGCAGCCGGCCTCGGGCAATGAACCCTGCCGCCTCCCGGGTACCGCAGTCTTGCTGCCGCCGGGGGTGCACTCCCTCAGCCGCCACCCCCAGTGCCAGCCCTCTAGCTCTCTGGCGCGCGAAACAGAGGAGGAGTGGCAGCTGCAGATCAGCGAGAGCAGCCAGTTCAGCAACGGGCTGGAGGACCGAGGCTTGCTAGAAAGCAGCACCAGGCTGAAGCCTCATGAAGCCCAGAACTATAGAAAGAAGGCATTGTGGGTGTCTTTGTTCTACATTATTGTCACACTGGCCCTTGCCATGGCCAGAGGTGAGCAGTCCTAAGTGCTGGTCCAAAGCGGGAGAGGAGAAAGTGCAGCCCGGAAAGGAAACAGGGGGTGTCAGAAGGAATGGTCGAATCCAGTGTGAGGCTGGGAGGATACAAAGGCCAATGAAACAGATTGGGGTGTATTGGAAATCTCTCTATTTAGGGCCCTAAGGCAAGCCAGAGTCAAGGCAACCAGTGAGCAGCCGACCACACCCAGCTCTATGCCTGCCCCAAGGATATGGCCCCAGACCTTTCCACTGTGTGAGCAAATACCAGCAAAGAGTAGCAGAAAACAATGGAAGTGACCTCGGGACCACAGTAATTCCCAGGGATCCAGTCAAAAAACAAAAGGGAGCTGAAGCACAACAGAAAGAGAGAGCTGCAGACGGAGGTGGGCTACATGGCCCCACGCCCTTCTCACTCCAACACCAAGCAGGAAGCATGAGCTGAGTTACCGGGATTCAGCTCCCACCCTGAACTCCCTTTGAGCACCATGAGTCCTGGTGGCCCGAGCAGGCACCATGTGATCCTGACAACAATGGGCTGAGTCAACAGGCTTCAGGACTCACCCTAAACTACTAATATGAACACCAAGAGAAACTCCACACTGCTTGCATATATGTAAAATGTACGAACCCATAGCATCAAACTAATGAAAAGGTGCAGTCCTGGAGCCTGAGAGACAACAACATGCTCTACACAGTAGACCCAAGAAAATCCACCAATTCTTTCTGAGTACTAATAACTAAACTTAGCACACACCATGGTCTACCACAGTGAGCACAGGTGGAGGAGACCTCATGCCACTTGTGCCCAGCATTGTAAGTACACCCAATGCCCAACAAGATTGAGTGGTGGGATGAGGCAAAGACATGGAACTTGGGTGTAGACCCGTCTCTCTAGCTAGGAGGGGTTAGCCTCCAAAGACACTAATGGCCTATGAGGGGATACTAGGCACTTTGGCGGGGAGCTCCGAGGCCTGAAGGGGGAGGGGCCTCCCTTTGGGTTGCATGAAAGCCCTGAGGACCTAGAGTGAGCCTCCCACAGAGGGGCATTGGGACAGAGTCTGGGAGTCTGCAGAGGTGACCCTGTGGACTTGGATCAGCTGGGAAGAGCCGCCCCCAGTGCATGTCCAGTGCTCCAGCTGGCCCCCAGTGTGTGCCAGGTGCTCTGCCCAGTCCCTGGAGCTCCACCTGGCCCCTGAGGCATGTCAGGCACTCCGCCCCACCCCTGGAGCTCAACTTGGCCCCTGGGGCATGCCAGGCACTCTGCCCAGCCCCTGGGGTGTGCCAGGCACTCCACCCCACCCCTGGAACTCCACTCAGCCCCCAGGGCATGCCAGGGGCTTTGACCCCCACCCGGAGCCCCACTCAGCCCCTGGCATGTGCCAGGCATTCCACCCAGCCCCCGGGAATGCCAGGAGATCCACTGGGCTCCCGGGGTATGCCAGGTGCTCCGCCCAGCCCTCAGGGCATACCAGGAGCTCCACTTGGCCCCTGGGTCATGCCAGGTGCTTTGCCTGGCACCCAGGGTATGCCAGGCACTCTGCCCCACCCCTGGAGCTCCACTCGGCCCCCAGGGTGTGCCAGGTGCTCCGCCCCACCCCTGGGGTGTGCCAGGCACTCTGCCCAGCTCCCAGGTCGTGTAAGGTGCTCCGTCCAGCCACCGGGGCATGCCAGGCACTTTGCCCGGCCTCCAGGAAGGCCCTGAAGACTTGCCTGAGCTTATAGACATGGACATGCTGACAGAGTCTGGCGGTTTGCTGTGTAACTCCACCTACTGACTGAACACTTGATGTCTGTGAGGGCTTGCCAAAGGGTGCTTCTCCACTTCCTGACATAGTAATTTGTGTATACGCAGGTAATATACAGCATATTTAGAAGCAGCCAAGTCTCTGCCCAAAGTAAGAGCATGAGGGAGTAAATAAACCAAAAGTGCAGTTATTACCAGTAGGAAGATCACTGACAGTGTGGTAGAACAATGGTGGCGAAGTGGAGAAAATTGATTAATTGAACAAGCCATCATCTACATAACTGAGTAATAAAGATGAAGATAACATTATGTAATACAACATCCAGTGGTAACCCCCTACTATTTTCTCTGTAATCTGGTATTTCATTTATTGTTTTTGTGTTAACAAATGAAAGACAACACTATGTAATACAGCATCTAGTGATGGTTCCCTATTGTCTCCTCTGTAATTTGGTATATCCTTTATTGATTTTGTTATAACAAATACGAAGATAACATTATGTTATACAGCATCCAGTGGCAATTCCCTACTATCTTCTCTATAACTTGGTATTTTCTGTGTTGTTTCTGGGTTATTCTGGGTTCTTTTGTCTTAAAAATAAAATTAAATATGGCAACTGACCATCTCCAGAGGGAGTGTCCTAAGAGATACAGGCTGTGAGGTCAACTCTAGCTATCAATTTGAGCAGGTCACCAGGAGTACAGTGTCTGCTCAAGTGTCACTTCTGAGTGTGCATGTGTGAGGGTGTTTCTGTAGATTAGCATCAAAATTGGTGAACAAGTAAAGCAGAGGGCCTTCACCTGTGTGGGTGGCATCTTCCAAACCAACTAATACCTGAATAGACCCAAGAGGAGAGTGTGCTTTCTCACTGTTGAGCGTGCTCTGTGCCAGAGGTGGCCTTGGATTTCTCTGGCTTCGGTGCTGTGGGTTGTCAGACTTCAGACTTAGACTGGAATCTTCACCTTCAGCTTGGCCCTTCTTACTGATCACTGGCTTCCTTGCCTGCAGCTCTCAGAGAGTAGGTTGTGCAACTTTTCATTTGTATCTATTATACAAGGTTCTATTCTCTGGAGACCTCTGACTAATACATAGACGCAAGTCAAAGGGTTTCTTTATGCCCAAGAGTCAGAGGGATGAGCATCATTATTATGACATTGTGCTGGTAAAGGAGGAACAAGCCAGCCAATAGTCAAGGGAAGTAATGGTGAAACTTTTAAGAGACAAGTGCCCAAACTGCAACTCCAAACTCACTTTATTATCACAAAGCACCAACACTGCAATTCAACCTGAATACTGAGATCTTAGTTTAGGAAAATCAACTCTTACATTAACATCTTTTGTCTTAAAAAAAAAAAATGTTCCACAGGCAGTCAGCCCTGAGTCTTAGGGGAGGGCAGCACTTGTGTGAAGGGAAGGAAAGTGGTGATTCTGGGGACAGTTACCAAACTTTTCCATCTACTTTGTTTCTTTCTACTTTGTTAGAAATGCAAAAAAATGTGACATGTTCTGAGTTATATGGGAAGATGAACATTTATCAGCCAAACTTTAAGACTTGAGTTTGTGTAAGAGATTTAAAAGTAAATAAATGCCATGAAGTCATACAGCAAATGCTATACCTCTTCCCATAGAGCCTACCTTTTCAGAAAAGCATTTCTAGCTGTGACGGGCAATAATTTGTACCTAGTGCCAGCGTTCTCAATGGCCATGTCAAAAAATCTAGACTCCCATATTTTTTAAAAAAGGAGCACATTTAGTCATTTTATTCCTACTAAAATATTAGTGTCCACTCTTTATTTAAATTTAAATTTTTTGGGTATGGGGTTGAAGCCAAGCCTTGCGCATGCTCTGCTAGTGCTCAGCAGTTGTGGTATGTACCCCAGGCCCTGTAGCACCTCTTTCAACCTCTATGTTTGGATACAGTTTATAATGTACATAGTATATCTGTTTGACTTCCTGTTAGAGAGAGCCTATTATCAGGCTAAAAGCATAATTCTGGGGATAAGAGACTAGATTTAAATTGTTTGCACTATTACTCACTGTGTGATCTTGAGCAATTAACTTGTTTGTGCTCAGCCTTCTCAGAGGGTAGGGATAACAAGGTGCATAATCACAGGCTAGGAGGATTACATAAGTTCATATAATATGTATATATGTATAATATTTAATGATAACTTCACTATTTAGCAGTGTCTCTTAAAAAAATCTTATAGATCATTTCATCTAACAAGTCCATGTCAGAAAGTTATTGTAAAAGGTCAGGAAGAATATATACCACACTTAGATTTTAGGACAGTTAGTGAACAGAATGAGTTTTTCTATATTTAATGAATATTTGATAAGAGTGCATCAGCATAATGATTGCATAATTTAAAATTCGCTTATGATTTTTTTAGTGTGGGTGCCTCTTCTTCAAACTCCAGAAAGGGAACATGTGTTGAACTTAAAAATTGGTAACACTATTCATAACGGAGAAAACAGACAAGTGAGTTTTTGTTATTCTTTCTCAGAATCTGTAGACTTCATCCATAACTTCAATGTAGTAAGATCTTTTAAGCTTTTCAACTAACAAAGGATGGGAGAGGCTTTTGAACCAACATTTGCTGTGGTCAGTGGATTGAGAATTTATGAACTTTTTTCTTTCAAAACTTAACACTGAGGGCCGGAGATGTGTCAACTGCACAATACCTGTCTGGCAAGCGCAAGGTCATGAGTTCGATTTCTGATAACAGAAAAATATTCATCATCGAAAATAATTTATAAAAAATTATAGATTATTTCCTATTTCCCATTGTCAGTTTTCCATCTTTATTTCCATGAAGAAAAAAGAAATGGGAAGAAATAGCAAAGCAGATTATTAAATCCACATCATATATTATTGCTAAGTGAAAATTACTTTTCAAAGTCCCAGGGCATAATCGTGTTTTGAAATACAGCTTCACTGCATGCCTGAGTCATTGGCAGGCCTCCAAAGAGACCAAACAGAACTTCAAATATTTCAGAACACTGAGGGGAAGGCAGAAGTGAGATTGATTTAATTTCAAATGACTCAAGCATGGCTAGGTGCGGGCTGGTCTTTTTTGCCTTGTTCTGTGGTTCTGTTTGCCAATTAAGAAATAGCACCTGGGTTCAAGAACTGGGCGAAGCCAAGATCTTAGGGGATGGAACAGGTCTGGGGCCCGTGTGCAACAGCAGTCTGCAAGTGTCAGCGGTGACCAAGAGGAGAAGCTGTGTCCTGTGAGCCCCTTGGGAGAAACAGAGACTGGCTGGGGTCTCAGAAGAAGGAGTGCCGGAGGTGTGTGACTTAAGAGCAATTCGATCCCCTTGTGCAGAGCAAGGCCCTGCAAGTCATTCCCTGAGAGTCGGTGAGGGCCTAAGTAAGACTCCATCCTCAGATTCGGCTGCAGTGGGGACCCAGCAAAAGCCCAGCCCAGATTCCTGAACCTGGGAAGGAAGCACTTGCACCATGACAGGTGCTTGGCCCAGGACTGTGAGATTTTCATCTGGGAGCCTGGGAGGGGACCTGGCATAAAGAATTTGTTCACTTTGCTCCAAGTCCACAGGCAGGATGGGGTGGGGGTGGGGAGCCTTTGGACATGGGAATAGCAGAAATGTTCTCTGTATGTGTGTTGGTGTCCTGTGGAGAAAGGAAAGAACCTTCAATTCCCCAGCAGCCCAGTACCATAGATAAAGGATTCATAAAATGCTTCCATCTTGAACAGGGTTCTGGTGATTTGGGGGCTCTTGTTCCTCTTTTGGGGGTCACAAAAGCAGCTAACATGGCTGAGAGGAGACAGTGTCACCACTGGCATCAACCCCCCACTGTCACTGGCTTAGCCAGAAGCCAAGGTAACTGAATGCAGCTAGGTGAGGTGTAGCCAGCCAGACCCGGAGAGACTGCTGTTGGAAAGCCCTGGGTGGGACATTAGGACACTCCTGTTTTCCATGTATGTTCATTTTTAGTTTTGTGGGGTTTTTCCTTTTGGGGAGGCAATATGGTCACATGGTTCATGTCACTAGGTAGACAGTCCAGATGCCTGCCACCTCCCACCCCCCTGGCAGCCACTTCTGGTCACCTCAGAGTCCTTTATGCTTATACACATCAACGGCTCTCTTCTTTGAGCTTATAGTACAGGGGCAGCTATACATGGAATTATTCTTCTTTTGAACAGCTTTACTAATCTTCATATATATATTTCAATTCACATATATATGAATTAATTTATCCAGTAGCTCACTGACAGACATTAAGCTGTTTCTAGATTTTTTTCTGTGAAAAGTGCTGATGTAGCCAGGCATAAAACTGTACTGTTGTCACCCATATACAAATTTTAATAAATTTGTATAATAAAAATTTTTTAATAAATATAATAAATCTCCAAAAATGGAAACAGCATATGGACTATAAAGATGTGACCTTGTTTTTCTAGATGCTGGAAAGCAATCCATGAAAAAATTCCACATTCTTACCAATACTTATATTTTTACTTCTAGTTTTGCCATTCTAGTAGTGAAAACCTCCATCTTTGTACAGCTCTAGCTTTGATTTTTCTTATGAGTAAGGTTGAATATCTTTTATATGTGTAAGAATTATTTGTATTTTCTGGAAACTTCTGTATTCTTTATCCCTTTTTCTATTGGGTTGTTGGCTTTTCCTCATGAATTTCTGCTGTTGAGTCCAGGTAGTAATTTTAAAAAATTTGTTATCACATTTTTTAGTTTTAAAACTTAGGTTTTCTTCTTTATTACATTTTCTATTTCTTTGCTGAGTGTGGTTCTATAATTTTTCATCTGTTTCAAGCATTCATAACAGTTTTAAAATTAGAGTATTTGTTTAATAATTACTTTAGAATTCAGGTGATTTCAACATTTATATCATCTCCAAGCTGATGATTACCTTTGCTCTTTCAACTTGAGCTATGCTTCTCAGTGTGTTGAGATTTTGGATTATATCCTAGACAATGTAATTATTATGTTATACTACTTTGCTTCTTATCTGCATCTTTGATTTCAGCAGGAAGTTACCTTCAGAGATGTGTGTTTAAGTCTGCTTTGTGGGCTGTGGCTCCAATGTCGATTCCATCTTCAGAATCTTTGCCAGGCTGTTCCTGTCTGCCTGATATGGGTGCTACCCCTGGCCAGGCTAAGCCTGGGTGATACTTCAGACCACTGTTCAGTGTTTCTGAACTTTCAAATCCTTGACTGCAGTGTTTCTTGTCTGCCTCACGTGGGGACAACTCCAGGTTTTTCCTAAGACTTCACATATGGGTTTAGAAAATCATTTTGTCTTGTCCTCTTCTACATAAAGGGGGAGAGGAGCCTCTGGATTGCGGCAGGAGAGACAGAGGAGTGGACTCCTCTCTCCTGCCCGCTGCGTCTGGTGAGAAGGAGGGACGAGGCTTTCCTGGGCCATTCACCCAGAGTAAGACTGGCAGAGTCGAATGGCTTGGCTTTGCTGTAGACCCTGGTCCTTCAGGGAAAGAAAAAGGCTTTTCTTGAGCCTTCATGTCTGCACCTATTGGTGCTTCTGGATTATTGATATCTCCAAAACCCAGGCTGCCTTGTATATGAGGCCAAAAAAGAAAAGAACAAAATAAGACAGACAAGCAGGCAAAACTCAGAGTCTTGCTGCTGGCAGGTTGCTTAAGTCTGGAAGAACTTGTCAATTTATCTTTTCGGCTCCAGCCTACTATCTTCTGTTAGTAGCTTTATGAATTTTGTCCACGGATTTTTGTTATAATTAATAGGAAGAACAGGGTGAAATGTGCTTACTGTATGTAGTCTAAAAACTTAGTTGTAGGGCCAGGGATGTGGCTCAGGCAAGTGCAAGGCCCTGAGTTCGATTCCTAGTACAAAAAAGAAAATAGAAAAAAAAGACCAAAAAAGTCCCTTAAAAAATAAACCAAAAAATCAAAACTTAGCTGGGCATGGTGGCACACGCCTGTGATTCCAGCCCTCAGGAGGCTGAGGCAGGAGGATCATTGCAAGTCTGAGGCCAGCCTGGGCTACAAAGTGAGTTCAAGGCTGCCCTGAACTGCATAGCGAGACCCTGTCTCAAAAAGACCAAAAAATATATATATATATGTCAAAACTTAGTCAGGGATGTCTGTCCACTTTCTGTGAAGCTGCGCCTACTCCCTATCTGCCCCACTTCCTTTCTCTCTGAAAACCCTGGAAAGGCATTTCCAAAAGTCTGCATCAGTCTGTGGGGAGCAGCCATGATGGTTTCCAACACACTTCTTGTGCAACAGAGCCTCCTCCCTCGGGGTCCATATCTTCCCTACACGGCAGGAGAAAGCTTGCCTGCCCCAGAAACCATGCTGCCTAATTCTCAGGCGGAATAAAGCACGTTTAACTTATGGAGGTAAAGCATTAATGCCAAGAGGCAGTGCCATTTAAGTCTGTGTGAAGAAAATGCAGTACTTTTATAATTGCTTTATGTTGTGAAAAGTTTCCTCCCCTGCTAAGCAGTCAAGCTCCACATTACCCTCCCTCTTCTAATTGTGTTCCCGAGGCAGACCGTGCCATGCCCAAGCCAGCTGTGCTTCCAGTGTGTGCCTACCTTCAGAGGCCTGAAGTCTCCTCCTGCAGGAGTTAACTCTGTTCTCACTCAAGGGCTTTCACTGAATCACTTCCTGTTTTTCTTGGTTTTTAGGTTCGCTATTCCCTATGGGCCCTCTTTAAGAAAGGACAATATTGCTGTAAGGTGAACAAATAAACTGACAAGCAAAAACTCTCCTCACCACCATCTCTCCATTCCCTTCCAGACAAGTTTATTGAAATCATCTAGGAGTCTCCTGCCGTCCCTCATTTCCATGTCCCCCTCAGCTTCGCTGACCCACACACTGTATCGAAGTCCCCCATCAGAAGCATCGTCAATGCTCAGGACAATATTTCAGTCCTCACAACTCCTCCCTCTTTCTCAAAACTCAACTCTTTTGCTTCTGCAATAATCTCTTTTGTTTCCTGCTTCTTCAGCAGCACCCCATCCCCTTCATGGATTCGCAGCAGCCCAGCTGAGCTTTGGCGTGACGGGGAGCAGTGATGGTGGTCGTGGTGATGAAGAGAAAACCACCACCAAGCCCATCACACTGAGTTCACACGCCGCGTTAGGTAGGTCAGGGGCTGCCCCGTGTCATCACAGTAATTTTCACAGAAACTAATTTTTTTGAATGTGGGAACAGAAACGTTGGCTAGATGGCTATGTTCATGCAGCTATTTGGGCAGGGGTATACTCAGACTTCATCACTGAGCTACAACTCAGCTCACTTTCCATACTTTCCCTGACTTATTCGTTTATTTTCAAGGTCTTTTTTGCATACTATCTATCAGGAGGGAGGTTTCCTAACCTTGGTTTCTCAAACCAGGCTTTCTCCTGAACTTTTCAAGCTAGAGGTGTGGAGAGGATTAAGAGACAATCCATGTGGAATTCTTAACATGTCCCTCACATGTATTTGATGCTTCAATCCAGCTAGCTAATACAATTGTAACTATATCCATGAAACACATTATTACTTGTGGAGAGTACATTTGTTCCCATAATAATTTATATTCCATTGACTTACGTTTATATTCCCAACTCATAAATTGCACTTATATTACCAAAGTGTAGAGGTTACAGTGCAGTGTAGAGATGAGGAGTATGAATAGTTTGAAACTGTCCCTGGTCATGTGTAGGTTAGAGTCAATAGTAGTAAAAAGTCAGAAATACTGATTAAAGAGAAGATTGGAATATATAGTCAGCTTGGGTTGACTTTGTACCTTCAGTATTTTGTAACTCCTTCATTCTACTGTTTCAGAAATCTTTCTTTAGCTTTAGAATTTTAAAAATAATTTATCCCTTGTACTTAAAACTCCCTTCATTTGTTTTTTTTTTTTTTTTTGAAACAGGTTCTCACTATATAATCTAGGCTGGACTCAAACTCATGGTGATCCTCCTGCCTCAGCCTCCCATGAGGTAGGATAATAGGCAGGAGCTACCATGCCTGGCAGCTCATTCATTTGGCTCTCCTTTCCTTTTTATGTTCTTTAGAAAGTGAGAGTAGCCGTGACATAGAGAAGCAGTTAGAATATTGATCCATCTGGAAAGTTTCCAAGGCTCTATCAAAACCTTAACAAAATGGGGAAATAACACTTTTCTTACAATGTCTACTGTCCCTTAGGGTTTAGGGTTTGCAGAAGTGAAGGAAAAAGGGGCAGAGAAGGAGTGGAAGTAATTTCTTCCTTCCTTCCTTCCTTCCTTCCTTCCTTCCTTCCTTCTTTTATTTCTTTTTTGCCTTTTGGGACATTAGGTTTTTCTGAGCTCTCTTTGTTTATGAATTGAAAATTCTTTTGTTTATTAAACTAATTAAATTATTTTAGGAACATAAACAATGCAAGATAAGGGACTCAAACATTGTGAGCCACTCTGTCTCTCTCTGTGCTAACAAACAGTCACTGTCATAATAAAACAAGTATATTTCTAAATAAGGCAAAAAAAGACTGGTCTTGTCTGATGGAGCAAGAAGTCAGACAGCATCCTACTGTTTCTGGTGCCCCAGTGCACACTGGGACCTTCAGGAAACCCAGTATTATGTATCAGAGACCAAAGGTTAGTTCCCAGACAACAAAAGACAATGCCCTTGATATGCATATCATCCACAGTGCCTGCAGAAGCCTGGAACTGTGAGAACCTCAGGCAGGGCCTTCTTCTTGTGTGCAGGATTCCAAATATGCACATCTTACCTCCTTAACCTACACACTTCTTCCAGGAAGCCAGTCTACAGTCCCACTTGTTACATAGGAGACAGTAAAAGTCAATTGTCTTGAATAGACTAGAAGAACAATTTGCAATTTGTTAGCAAATTAAATTTTCATTTAGATATAATGTCAGATACTCTGTGAGAGTAAAGTATCATTCTGGCCACTCTTCTTCCCGTCCCCTGAATATACTCCTTGGAAATCCTGCAGACATAGTCTTAAAGGCCAAAGATGAGATGAAAATCCTCACATTTCTCAATGCTACTTCCTGAAAAATTCAATGTCTTATTCTTAAGGCTCAAAAAGATGGAAGAGTGTAGGCATCTTAGGTCAGAGACAGAAAGTGTGTATTCTCTTGGAGTATTTATGAGAGTGGTCCTCAGAGCTGGGCATGGCATGTGGCCTGTACACTATCTCAAAGAATGCAGATCTTCAGGTTGTGCTCAGAGGGCCTGATGCTCTCCTCCCTCTCTCTGTCTCTGGTCTCTCTGTATGGATTTCCTTCCACATTAGAATCATCACAATTCTTAGGTATTCAAGCTGGCATTTTAAGTAGGATCCAGGTGCACATGTAAGCTGGGTGAACCAACATTTTGGGGGGTTTGAAGGGAAGTGGTATTTGAGTTCTCACCTCAACCATTCTTCTTCCTTAGGGTGGAAATGTACTTTACCTTCAGGGAGCTCAGGCTTCAGCTGGAAGCACAGCTGGTGTTATCTTGCGCTGTGGACTTGCCTTCCTGGCCAGAGGAATGTTACAACTACTTTGGAACTGCTGGGTGCAGAGCAGAGTTCTAACAGTGGCCAGGACCATGGACCATTGTGATGTGTTCACGATGGGCAAAATGTAGTGTAACCTGCCTTTCTGTATTTTAAGTAAGTTTCAAGACTCCAAGGAAATTTCTGAATCATTATCTCTAAAATAAAAATTGGAGAAAAGGGAGGATTTTCTATCCTAAAGAAAGACTCCAGTGGCAGGAAGCCATGTCCTAAGGCCCAGGGCTTGCTTGTCTTGTGGCTCTGCTTCTGATGTCTCCCATTTGGGCCCATGGAGAAGGACAGCAGGTATGCGTGACTGGGTGAATTTATGAAGATGCAGAGGCGTTCTTGCTGTTCTTGCTGTTTGACCTTCATTCCTGCCTTTTGTTCCTGAGAGCCGCTGACAGTGGCACATCCATACTCAGATGCAGTCTCCAGTAGGTCAGTGTGGCAGTGGGACCAGCCTTCCAGCAGGCTTCCGCTGTGCCCTGGCTTCTCACTTGGACAGTAAATGACTTGAGCACCTGAGTGCTAAAGTGTCGTTGTAGAACTTACTGTTCTCCTATGTTGCTGAGTGACTTTTATGAGTCTATAATTTTTCAAGCATAAATTATGCACTCCATGGCTGTTTCCTTGCACACTGCTGCAGAACTTCATTTAATGTGCTTTCTTAGTTCTTCCTCAAGAACCCTTCTTAGGGGATGTAAAAACACTGCATGTTTTCCCCTCTATTTCATTTTGTGTTTATTTATGGTGGTGGGGAGTAAACCCAAGGCCTTCACAATGGGTTACAACCCTAGATCTTTATTTTATTTTATTTGAGGTAGGGTCTCACTAAGTCATTACGTTGTGCAGGCTAAACTCAAATTTGCTGTCCTTCCTCAGCTTCACAGAATGTTTGCTCTATTTTAAAAAATAGTTTAAAAAGGCTCTCATTTATGAAGATTGTTCAGGTGAGACAGGAGAGGCCCCAAGGGGATATGTGTTTGCCACTTCCAGAGCTGTCTTTCACATCCGCCTTAACCATCCACCACGAATTTGTTTTCTTCTTTGTGATGCCAACCAATAGTAACCCCCAGTCTTTTCCCCCCACTGGTGAGGGGAGAGGAAGGGAAGGGTATGGTGCACCAAATCACTCCAACTTTCTCGCCTGGTGGAGCACCCTGGGCAACTGTCTGCCCATCTCTGCCTCTCCTTCTCCTCAGCATTGCTCGAGACAATGGGTTTGGCCATCGGGCCTTCTGTTCTCCAAAGTCTATCCTTATAAAAGCAACGGGATAAATGGAGGAGGGTGGGCGGTGGGTCCCCAGGGTCCCACGTTCACTAAGAAGGAAGGGAGTGCTAGGGAGAGACAGGAGATGGGAGGCTCTGCACAGGGAAACTGAAAGCCCCATCTCAGTGTGTGCTGCTGTCCTACAGCACCAGCCTGGGAGCTTGGAAACCACCCAAGTTTATCTCTGGTAGCTGTGAAAATGGGGACATCAGCCCCTAGAAATCTTCCTTCCTATTCTCAAAGTCTCCTTCACAGCAACCCTTAGTTTCAAACTAACTGCAAAGTAGATTCTGAGACCCAAGTGGTAGCCTTCACTCTGTCTCAGAGGTTCGCAAGGGTGTGACAGCATTTGTGATTGGAAATTGGAGAAGTTCATGGTGAGAGGAAGGACACTGAACCTGAGGAAGAGAGGCTGATGTCCTGCTTTAATATGCCTTTGTTATCTGGTAGTTCCTTTAGAAACGGCTTGCCAACTATAAGCATTCTAGGTCCTTCCTGCCTCAAAGAATTGGACAAGACAAACCAGAACAGTGCCAAAAGTTTATCTGAAAAGTGAGAGGTAAAGGGGTAAGGGGAGAACCAACTCCATAGAGGAAACATGGGCTGAACAAAAGGGAAATGATAGAAGCAAAAATAAAAGGGGGTGTCACCATAGCAGCCTCCTCCTGGCCTTTGCTCTCTAGGGAATTATGTGGTGCTATCCTGGGATCTCGTGATTGACAGGTCCTGCTCATTTTCCTGGCCAGCTTTGTCAAGCCCTGCCTCCTGAATCACCTTCTCACTTGCTCCCTGGTATGGGCCATCTCTCTGGGTCTCCCTTAAAAAGACAAGTCCTCCCCAGGGCAGAGGACACTTTAGGTGCCTTAGATAGTGAGGATCTGGCATCCCCCGAACACTGGCAGACCTCCAGGAGCTGAGGAAGACATGCCTAGGTGTGGGGTGAAGGTTGGGTGAAGGACTGGGGGGTTAGCATCTGCCCCCAACACTATGCAGGACCATCCCAGAGGACAGAGAAGGCTTACCCGGTGGACACAGAGAACCTCCAGAACTGTCCAGCTGCCGCCCGCTTGCCCAAGAGGCCTGGCCCACCCAGGAGGCCATATCCCCATCTACTCCTGCAGCTCTAGTGTAGAGAGCACCCACCGGGCTGGGTGTGCTGAAGGAGCAACTCCTGGAGCAGCCGGAGCACGGCCCAGGCTGGCGCTTGCG
Organism: Dinomys branickii; assembly: GCA_004027595.1. NCBI lineage: Eukaryota > Metazoa > Chordata > Mammalia > Rodentia > Dinomyidae > Dinomys > Dinomys branickii. The sequence continues at coordinate 155,726 of PVLD010002189.1, forward strand.
TCCTTGGCACTTACTTCTCTTTTTCCAGGGCTGCAGGCCAAGCCGAAGGCTGGGCCTCTCCACCTGGGCCCTCATTCTAGACTCTGCTCGTGGGCCCTGGAGTTTTATGGAGTGGAACTGTGCTGTGGGCCTGCTGCAGGACACCTTTGCACACAACCCAAGGGAGAAGGAGCCTTAGTCTCCAGCAGTCTAATACTGGTTTTCAAGGCAGCCCAGGCCTGTGCTTGGGTGTGAACCCGAGTGTGTGTGTGTGTGTGTGTGTGTCTGGGCTCCCCCAGTCAGGTTTTTCCTCAGCCTCCCTTGATCTCTCACTTCACATTTTCCCCTGGCACCATCTGGCTTTCAGGGAGCGGACATTTCCGGCTTGTGGGGGATGGGCCCTGGGCCAGCGTGGTGGCCAGGCCTGCAGCTGGGATGACTTCATGGCTCTGAAATGGCTGTGGGGCTGGGGAACAGGGCCTAGATTGTATTCAGGGAGTGGAAGGCAGCAAGTGTGAAAGAAACCATGTCAGCCTTGACCTCCTGCTGTAGGATTTTGTGAACAATCTCTCTCATCTCCAGCACTCACGGAGCATCCACTGCTGGCAGTGGTAAGTGGGAAGCAAGGTCTCTGCAGGTGGGAAGCACCCTGAGGCCCTTCTCAGCCAGGGGCCAAGTGCAATGCAGGACACTTTTAGGGCTTTTAGCTTTTCAAGGAAATGGTGAGATTTTGCATCTTCATCTGAAAATGAGCCCAAGTCAGTTGAGAGGGGTGCAGGTAGGGGACTAATGGCAGAGGAAATGACCTGGTTTCTTCCACTGGTTTGTCCACTCTGGCCAGAAGAAGAGCTCCAGCCAGTGGTAAGGCCACAAGACCAAGGCCAGGAGCCATGTGACTTCATTTCAAAGCTTCTTACACCTGTGGTGATGGTGGCCCTGGCCATGTGTGCATGGGAATAGCATGTGAACGGGACCATCAGGTATGATTCTGTGCATGGAGGTAGTGCTTGTAATGGTGAAAATTTAGCCAAACTTAGATGTCTGCCTACAAAGGAACAAATAAAATGGTGCTGTACTTATATGATAGAATTGTGTACAGCAGTTAGGTAAATAAGGTCTTTGTTAAACTAGCCTGGGATAGCGCTCAGAAAACAAACAAAAATGAGTAACCTGAAGATTATAATTGCAATATGAAATCATTTGTGTAAGAAAAGAAGAAAAAGAGGAAAAGGGACAGAGAAAAGGGGGGGGTTTCTGTGCTGCATATGGGCACCTATAAAAAGATGCATTTGAAAGATCCAAAAGTCTATACCCTAACACTCTGAACTATTCACGAGGAGATGGAATGTGGTCAAAGGGTGCCTTTGGGGTAAATGTTCAAATATTCAAGAGGAGAATGAATCACCTATTGCTTATATAATTTAAAATTCATTATAAAATAGGGGAAATGAGGTATCAGTGGTTATAAACTTTACCCAACCAGATTTAGGAGACATGGAACTTTGCATTTTGAACTAGTTATAGATAATTAGTGATTTTTAGTTTTTTTCTTCTCCTTCCCCAAGAAATAGCACACTGACTTGATCAAAAGGGCAAGACAAGGCTTGTGACTATGTGTTCGTGCAACGGCAGTTCAGGAATCTTTTCCAGCCAATCTGCCTGTTGTATGTGGCCCAGGCACATTGTCCCATCTGGGAGCTATGGAATCCATCTGCCAGGGCCTAAGCTCCCCAGGGCAGGGGTCATGTGTGCTTTTCGCTTGTTTTTTTTCTCCACCTGTAGGCTGGTGCCTGAAATTATGACACCAATATATTTGATCTATTGAATGAGCCCCTCCCATGTTACTTGGGGACCTGACTCCTGAGATTCTTCAGGTTGCCTCCTTAAGTTCTGAGGACATTGGCTACATCTGTGCACTCTTACCCCTATCCTTGGTAAGAGTCTTCATAGACAGGTACTGAGGTTCCAGAGATGCAGGAGCAAGCCACTTAAAGCAGGGCACAGCAGAGAAACTTCTGACTGAGGATGGCTCCAACACCAAGTTGAAGGCAGAAATCTATTTGGACACAGGTGTAGTGGACAACTCTTTGGCTTATGGGTAACTGCTGGCTCTTCAGGCTGAAGCCTTGGTTGTAAACCTCAGACTGTGCCGCTGACCTAGCAATTCTCCTATCTGGAAGACAACGGTCCTAAAAGAGATTCCACTGTTTGTGCCTCCCAGTAATCAACACACTGGTTTACTTCTATTATCGTTTTCCAAGAGTATAAGGTTTATTTATTCTACCGTCTTTTTTCCTTCTTCCTATTACCTTCCTGTGTGTTCCTCTCTGTTCTGTAGAAGACAAAAATCTATAACTTCAAACTCTACAGTCAGAACTGGCACATCATCAAGAGAGTGCCACCAGAGTATTCTAGAGGACACAGTTGTACTGGGTGACTAAAGTGAACAGAATTTTCTACAATCTGTATCTGATTGATGTGAAATACGTATTTCTGTACACATGTAGATAGAAACCTGTGAACTTAAGGATGCTAAGAATGTAAGAAGACAAGAAGAATTAGAATAGCTCACACTGGTTTATCACATCCATTAGCTCATCAAATCCCCCACCTGTCAGAGTGACCAGCTACTGCTGTTACCCGTGGAAAGAGGAGATGTAACAGTGAGGGATCTTCCTTCTGGAGACTCAGCAGCAGCAATGTGTTGCTCAGGGAGGAGCAGAGGGAAGAAGCAATGTGTTGCTCAGGGAGGAGCAGAGGGAAGAAGCAATGTGTTGCTCAGGGAGGAGCAGAGGGAAGAAGCAATGTGTTGCTCAGCAGCAGCAGTGTGTTGCTCAGGGAGGAGCAGAGGAAAGAAGATCCAGAGGGCTCAAGCACTGCTTCTGTAAGTTATGTCAGCCCTTATTTTAGAGAAATTGTATTTTGAGCAAGTTTAACTTGCTGACACATAGCTCTGATTGTATCCTGCTACTAATTAAAATCTCTCCATGGTTCCTTATTGTCTACCCAAAGCCAAGCAAGTACACAGATCCTGACCTTTCTGGAGACTTGATTGTTTTCTACTTGCACAGGCAGATCAGGAATGTTAGAGGGGAACATTCAGCAAACTCGTTTTACTGTCCAGTGCCTTCATCCCTGGAGAATCTTCAGTTTTCCAGTCATCTTGGGAAATGCTAATCTATAAATAAACATTTAAATATCTAAGTTTCATGCTTTATACTTTTTTTTCTTTATGGCCATCCCAAAGGTTTGCAAATGTAAGAAGACAGAAGAAATGAAAACTAATTTTGATTGATACTGTCCTTATTTTTACAGGATGACAACTAATGTGGGTTAATACTTGATATGTGTGAATGTTGTATTCAACCAAGCAAAATGTTTCCACAAGTTGAATTTGGCCCAGAAACAGCCAGTGTGATTCCATCCCTCCCTCCCTTCCTTCCTTTCTTGCTTTCTTTCATTCTTTCTTCCTCAGTACCGGAGATTGAAACCAGGGCCTTCACATTAAACTGTGTACCCAGTCCTTTTTAAAAATTGGTTTTACATTTTGAGACAGGGTCCTGATAAACTGTTGAGTTGTCCAGCCAGGGCTTGAACTTGTGGTCCTCCTCCCTCAGCTTCCCAAGGGTTGAAATTATAGGTGTGTGCCACTATGACTTTTCTACATGACGAGATCTTGGTATTGTTTTTTTATTCTACAGTGATAAATTGTTCAATATAGACATCTTATTGAGTACCTAGTGCAACAATGTACTCATTTTCAAGAGCAAACAGAGGCAAATATGTATATATATTTGCATATATATGGAAACTATAATATATATTTTCATACACATGTATGCAAATATAAACTGCAGTCACACTCATACTTGGCTAGGTTCACTTCATTTTGAAGATTGCTTATATTATGAGCAACCCCGCTCCCCACTGCTTTTCTTTTGCACTTTCACGAGGGCCACCCACAGTAAGTACTATTTAACTGCTAACTCCCAGACCAGTAGGCTTGAACTACTTTGTATAGGACTGACTAGTATATTGTATGCCTGATGATAGTTTCTGTATATCCATATCTCTGCACCTAATACCTCTTAAAATATCTGCATAGGAAGGTGAAAATTATATTGTAAGATAAGTTCATTTGTAGTTCCAAGAGTAAGAAATTGGCAAAGGCGTGAAAAATTGGATAGAAGAAAAAAATACTAATATTCTCCTTTAAAATTCTATACTTTTGAAAGTAGGAAATCAGTCATTTCTCTAATCCTACTGTACGTAGAACTCTAGTTTGAAATACTAATAAAGGAATTCCTGTGTGGTTTGGGAATTTCTATGGATGTACAAAGTCTTTGAAGCATAAGGGTACCTGATGTGACTGTCACCACCACTGACCTCACACCAAATGTACCCCACTAGCTCCTGTCATGTAGAAGTGGTCATCATTTTTACCTGCCCCATGGACCTTGTTCTGCCTGCCTTGCCCTCCCTAGGCATGGAGGGAAACACTTTCTTTTCTTTTGTGCATACTCGGTGCAGTGGGTCCCTCTGAAGATTCTGTATGAGAATAAAACCTCTGCCCACCCACCCTTCCCCCATGTGACCCTCAGAGCTGCATGGAGGTGTTGTCAGTGAACGCAAACCCTTCACACTGTGTGTGCTTATCGAGATGTTTGGTACACATGGATGAGGAGCTGCCTAAATGAAACATAGGAATTTAGAGCATAATAAGTCAGGGAACACTGAGACCTGTCTATGCATGACGCGGGCATTGTTGAGCCCTCCATCACTTGGAATGCTCAGCTGAAAGTTGAATGACAGATATAGAAAGTACCTTTGTAATATTTAGGACAGGTTTTGTTGTTGTTTTTAGATAGGGTCTCGCTCTGTAGTTCAGGCTGGTCTTGAACTCACTCTGTAGCCAAGGCAGGCCTCTAACCAGCAGTGATCCACCTGCCTCAACCTCCTGAGTACTAGGATACAGGCATGTACCACCAGGCCTGGCTCTAGGGCAGTTGAATGTCTCCTATAGTTGTGAAGTTAGCAGAGTTTTGGCTTTCCCAGATGTTTGCTTGGGTGCCTGGTGAAAGGAACATATTGTACTGATGCTCTCTGCCCTCCCTGGACAGCCTACCCCTGCCTGACCCTTTCCACACTCCAGTCAGGTTCCCACCTGCCTGTACCCACATTGTTCTGCTGGGGCTTTTTTGGCCTCTGGAGCCCATTTTGCCTGCAGCCTGGGGACCTAAAGATATCCCCAAGCCATGACTGAATGGTACTGTCTTGACCATCATGTAGTGCAGTGCTGTCCTGGTCACGTCTGTCCAAGAGAGGTCACACAAGCCCAGTGCAGTGAGCAGAGGCTGTAGCACACACTGGCTGAGCCCCAGCCTGCCCCTTCCCTGACTCTCTCCTCACATTTGATTTGCCTACTATCAGAATGAATGACTCTCTGGAATCCTTGCCACCCTCTCTACCCTTGAAGAAACCCAAAACACCAGATGGAGTCTCACCAGATCCCTTCCATGAGTTAATTCAGAGACACCCGTATTTGTTGCCGCACACAGAATTAAATACTGCAAATAGCAGGGTGCAGGCTGAAGACTCAGAAGTCACAGTGACATACGTGGGCCTTGGCGAGGAATGCAGCGGCTCTGAGAATACAGCTGAGTTGTTCCAGATGTTAATTTACAGCTCCCACCTCTCCCAGCTGAGGCAATGTCTAGCACTAAAGCAAACAGCCTGGACACAGCCCTGCCCGGGGCCTGGCGACGAGGCCAGCAGCTCTGTGGGTGTCGTCCTGGCTGACTACATGCCTGCTGTGACCTATGCAGGGCTCAGTGACAACTGCTTTCCCCCAGGCAGGCTACAGGTTTCTTGAGATCACTGTGTGGAGCTAGATAAGCAGACTCGAGTGAGGATTCTTGCAGGCTGTCTTGAATGTGGAGCCAGTAAATAGGCTGAGGTCAAACCGGCCACTTTTATGGTTATGAAGCAGTAGAGGAGGGGGTTACAAGACTCCTCCTAACACCCAGGCTCCTAAACATCAAGCATACATTGGATCCCCACCCCTGTAGGCTAATCTGAGATTTCACCAGGGAAAAAGCATAGCTACAGACAAATACAAGATGTTATCCTCAAAGCAAGCCCACCCTTGAAAATGACACACCTGGTAATTAACACTGACTTCCAGTACCCCCAATTTTGGAATGGCCACGTGAACAGCTGCACCAGGAAACATGAGCTGGGCAATGTGAGATGGACTCAAACTCATCCACTGGGGGATGCTGTTCACGGAGAAAGAGCCACAGAGTTTGACCACTATAAAAATTCTAGCCCGGCACGGCTCCTGCTGACAAAATCTATTATTCAAACTGAAAAGAGAAATGACTGGCGAGTAATAGGGCTCTTTTCTTCCCTTTGGTTGTAGAGGGCCACTCACTCCCAAAAGCAGCTCTCTAAGAGACTGTACCGAAGACCTGAGCGCCAAAGCCGAGCGTGATGTCCTGGACGCTGCTTACCCTGCCTGCTTCACCTGGACCAGAAGCTGTCTCAGCCAGCCAGGTCATTAGAGGCACTGAAAGTGTTTCTCTTTTTCTACTCTGTCTGGACTTCTGGACAATTATAATTGAAAAAGCCAGAGAGAAAAAAAAGTTTTAATGGCCTGTTTCTATAAATGCCACTTGGAAGAGTCTATTTGTCTGAAAAAATTATTAAAAGTCTCTGAATACTGACTGTTGCCAAGCCAAGTCAGATTTAAGTTCATGTTTGTGTGACTGTTTCATTGGAAACTATTTATTTCACACTATCTGCGAATCTATATAACAAATAGGCAAACCTGAATTGTTAACTCCATCTTAGCCGATTTGAGGAGTCTCCTTTCACCTCTCCCCAGAATTCAGAGGAGACGTTAGTTTTCAGTTCCAAATGGGCTCACATAAATTCCACATCGGGGGAAGCTTTGGGAGGCAGCCACCTTGCTGGGGTATTCAGGAAAACCTTAAAGTCCTGCATCACACTGCCCAGGTGGTCCCTTGTTTCCCGTTCTGCCTTGGGTCCTGGTGAAAGGGATGTTAGTGATTTAAGACCTGGCTCTCATGTGATGTCTTTTAGTCACAAATAAAATCCCGCACACCAAGTTGAAACAGTTCAAGTCAAAACACTTCAGGGCTGTTCAGATGGAAGGACTCTGTCTCACTGCCAGTGCCTTAAAAATGTGGCCGTTGGACCTGGCTCAGCTGAGGTGTTGAGGCTGACTTGATGTGTCACTCTTTGTGCTCACTACGCCTTCTCATCAGCACTGTAATGGAGAAATTAGCGTCTTTTAGTTTTGGATAAAGAGCCAATTCCCAGTGGGGGCCACAGTCGCTCGCCTGTCATCTGTCCAGGGACAGATTTGTGAAGATCCATGCTGGAAACCCTGCCCTGAGCACTTTCCATTACAGATGGCTGAGCATTTATGAAATTGAAATGACAGCATGGAGGAAAGTTTGTACCAGTACCTTAATTTTCCTGGCTATTCTTACGAAGCAAGGGTATAACAAGAATAAGAAAAAGAAATCACGTTTTAAAAAATGTGAATACTTGAATCGTTTTCCATTTCCTGGTGACAGCTCTTGATCTCTGTCTCAGTTAGGTCCTCTCTCCGTTCTCTGTTAGACTTCTTTTCTCCCAACGTGCTTAAGATCTCACAACTGTGCACGCTGAGTGGAGGAAAAGGCAGGCAGCAGGGCTTTCCAAGCGTCCCTGAGAAACCGAACGCTGTGCCTTTGCTGCTCGCTGTGCTGAAACGGAGCTTGCGTGTGCAGCACAGCACCCAGCAGAGCCCACCGGGCTCTGACATCTGCACTCCGATTCAGAGCATCTGACTCCCCTCAGCTCGCCGGGGGCTGTCCTTTTCTGGTAACACTGATGAGTTTTGACTAAGATGGTCCCAGTTGACAAGGGAATGATGAAGAAATATTTGGTGCCGGTTTCAAAGTTGATAAAGCAAATCTTGGCACTCATGGGAATGACCAACTACTGAGGCTTTTGTATTGGGTTCTTAGGGAATACACGTGCCTGCACTTTAAATACAGTATTTGTTCAGGGCTTTGAATTCTGAGTTCTAATTTAGTTAGTGACTCCTACGGTTCCAGCATTGAGGGCTTCCTTCTCAGCCACTCTGAAAGTTTTGCGTGACCACATCTATGGTTCCAAGCAGAAAGCACAACATGGGAGGGTGACGGTTACATTCTGACCAAGACAAGACGCCAAACACACACGAGAGAGGCGCTGAAGGGAGAAGTGCCCAGAAGCCATTTCTCTCAGTTCCCCCTGCTTTGAGGGACAAATTACAGAATTAATTCCCATAAAACATCAAACTTTTATTTTCAGTAACCCATAAACTACCAATATTTATTATGTGATTGATTCACTAATTTCTAATTACAGTGCTAATTTCTATATTACAATGCTGATGTCATGTGATTTATTTGTACCTAAACCATCCAATACATTGTAATCTAGAGAAGCTGGAAAATTGGGATGCAGGGAGTTTGAGTACATTCACCCTAAGTTTGGATGTATTCTGTTTTCTGAGTAAATAGACTACATATTATAGATATATATTTTGTCCAGTTCCTTATATTTTAAATTTGTTTCTTGCCTTGTTAAAGCAAAGCAAGACCACATCAATGGACACGGTAACCAGTTACAGAAAGGCCTAAATGAGGGTGCAATGGCTTCTGCACAAGGTGCTCACTGACCTTTCTGAGTCCTGGACCTGGCTCCAGCTGAACTGGCATAATGGTTCTTGCCATTTCTCTCTTCCTCATCAGAATACATTTGCAAATCTAACTCTATGTATATACAGAAAAATAAAAGGCAGAAGATGAAAGCTTTATACGTTCAGTATTTTGGTGTCTCTTTTGGTTTAAAACTTTGGTTCAAATTCTGCGGAGTAGTCTTGGAGAAGCACAGAGAACCTCAGGAAGCTGGAAAGCTATTCTCCAGGGAGCCATGGGAGCCACACCAGCACTCATGTGGTATCCCTCATCTTGTCAAGGGCCATCTACTCTGAAGTCCATGCTAAGTGTTCCTTAGCAAAGCTCTTGCTGTGTTTCCTCCAGTTGATGTAGCCAGTGAGTGCCTGGTGCCTACAAACCTCCCATTACTCCCACTTTCGCCTGTTTTACATGGATTTTTTAAGTGCACGGACAGTCATGGAAGATTAATCAGAGAATACGGCATGGGCAGAGATAAAGCTGTTAGTGAACTTGCACAAGCGGCCATTCTCCTCCTTGGCAGAGGCCTGGGTACTTACATAATCAAGCGTTACCCTGCACCGTGTGGGTGCTGGAGACAGAATGAACTAAGGGCATGTCTTCAAATCCAACAACAAACGTAGTTTATACTCCAGACATTTACCTGTCCCTAGAGCCACAGAAAAACCAGTCCATTAATTAAAGACATTCCCTTTTATGAGTTTCTGAAGGCAATGGCACCATGCACAGCAATTTAACAGTTCAGAGGGTTCTGTTTAGGTACTGATTGTTCTCTCTTACAACTGAAGTCTATTACTTGAAAAGAGTAGATAACTCTTTGATTTTTAGATATGTTTATTGTGATAGACTTTCCTTTAAAGCAATATTTAATTGATTTGAGCTTAAAGGTTTTAGGTGCCTAATGACTGGTTCAGTTAATCATTACCAATATATATCTGATTAAAATCTAGCTGTGCTAACCAATGAGCCAACTACTAGCCAGTCATAGCGATTTAAAATGAACTTAATTACTGTCAAATAAAATTAAATCTATTATTTCTCAGCTACATTTCAAGTGGCACACACTGCCAGTGGCTGTCACACTGGGTATATAGAACATTTCTATCGTTTTAAAATGTTCTGTTGATAGCACTGAGTCCTACAGCTGGAATGCAGGCTGGCTGCACGGAGAGCACCGGCAGATGTGGGAAGGGTCAGCTCCTGGGAGGTCAGCACATTCTAGTTGAAGAAATGCATAACGAAAGAGTCCTATCTGGGCAAGGAGCAGGGTGGGCAAGTGTAAGGGGCCAGCGCCAGAACGAACCCTGAAAATCAGACCTGAGCAGTCTTGGGCAGATGAGAGAGTCCAGTATGTGCACCAGGGCAGACTCAGGCTACAATATTAACAACGCTAAATCTTATGTGGAAAAAAAAAGAGAGAGAGCAAACACATTAGCACAGCTGTGATGTCATGGTGATCAGAATTCTCAAGGAATGCTGCATTAGTTTCCTATTGCTACTGTTACAGGCGACTACAAACATTGTGGTTTGGAATAATTCAACTGTATGAGTGTATAATTCTGAAGAGCAGCAGATCACTGGGCCGAGATGAAGGTGATGGAAAAGCCTTGATGTTTCTAGAGAGTCTGGTGCCCTTACTGCTTTCTTTTCAGTATTGTCCACCTTTGTTCTTTGGTTCTGTGACCTTTCCCTCCCCTTTAAAGGTCCGTGTTGTAGCGTTCTTGAGTTTCCCTTGGATTCTTATTCCCACCATCAAATAACCTTCATTCTCACTACCCTGCCTTCCTCTTACAAGGATCCTTCTCATTACACTAGGCCCTAGGAGAATCCAAGATAATCTCCGTATCTCATCCCTTTACATGAGAGGTACCAGCCACAGGTTTGAAGGATCCAGATATGGACATTTTGGAGGAATTAATCTGGCTACCATAGCGCAATGGCACTGAAGAGCCCGCTCAGAGGCCAGTATCCTCACAGATAGCTACAACTTACAAGTAACCAAGTTGTGGACCAAGAAATTTTTTATATCGATTGCACTTTGTTCCAGAAATTATTTAATGGAATGTAACAACACATACAGTAGAAGATTGTAGAGCCAAGTGTGTTGCACGTCTCTAATCCCAGCAGTCTGAGGGCTAAGGCAGGAAGGCTGCAAGCTCAAGCCCAGCCTGGGAAACTTAGTAAGACCCTGTCTTAAAATAAAGATAAAATGTGAGTGAGAAGACCCTGGGTTCATCAATCCTCAGTCTCTCTGTCTGTCTGTCTGTCTGTCTGTCTGTCTCTCTCTCTCTCTCACACACACACACACACACACACACTATACATCAAATATTAACAGGATAAAAATAGACCAAGGTAGGAGCACAATGAAAACATGAAACTAAGAAATATGCTCTTTAATGTCCCTAGCTCCTCTGGCATTACCTCTCCAGGCATCCTAAAGGCAAAGTTCTTTGATTATAGAATCTGAGAGCATATTCACAATGTCACCAAAGGACATGAGGAGTAATTTCCAATACTCACATCCTGAGGATCAGAAAATAGAGTTGGGAACTGTAAACAAAAGGGATGTTTACTTTAACGTAGCCAAGAAATCTGTCTTTCCTATTCCCTTAAGACTTACTATGTTCTCTTTGAAGATGATTTGATATATCTTGGCTATGTTTTGTACTCAAACTATATTTTGGGTCCCAAGCCCTCAAAGATATGTAAAACTTAGCATTCACCAAGTTTTATATATTAAGTGATTTGTTAATTTATAATATCACTGAACTTAAGAAATGAGTGAGTTAGTTATACCAACACACATAATGTAAGATGTAGCATAAGATATACTTTGGGTGAGTGAAGAAAGATGATTAAGAAAAGAATATAGTGAGTGCAGGTAGGAGGCTTAAGAACATGTTGGGGTTGAACTAAATCTGTTTTTGTACTGTTGAAAATATATCTTCAATCTACTTATTTATACAAATAACAGTGTTTTTAATTTTTTTACTTGTACATGTTTGCAGCTCATGTAGTGTATAATTGTCTTTGCAAATAGTTACATGAACATATTTCAGCGTTTTTAACATTTTCAATACCCTTCTGTCTGGGTATCATGTCACCTACAAATAATGTTAATTTGAATTTTTCCTGTATGTATCCCTTTTATTTCTTCCTCTTGCCTAATTGCTCTGGCTAGTGTTTCAAGTATTATGTCAAATAGAAGAAGTGAGAATGGACATCCTTGTCTTGTTGGGGGAATGTTTTTTGTTGTTCTCTATTTAGTATAATGCTGGTTTAGTATACTATTAGTTTGCCATAAATAGACCTTATCATATTCAAGTCTGGCTTTTGTATGCCTGTTTTCTTTAGAGTTTTTATCATAAAGGGGTTTGGATTTTGTCAAAATCTTTTCCCCTGTCTGTTGATATGATCACATATTTTTTGACCTTGCTCCTGTTTCTGTGATGTATTACATCCACTGACTTCCTCATGTTGAACCATTTTTGTGTCTCTGGGATGAAACCCACTTGGTCATGATATATAATCTTTCTGATAATGTGCTGCATTCTATTTGCTAACATCTTGTTGAAGATTCTTGCATCTACGTTCATTAAGGAGACTGACCTATACTTCTCTTTTTAAATTGGGTCTTTATCCAGCTTGGACTCAGGGTAATGCTGGTTACCATAAATGAATTTGAGAGCACTCCATCCCTTTCAACTTTTTCGAAGAGCTTGAAAAGTATTGATGCTATAACATCTTTAAAGATTTTGTTGAATTAAGCAGTAACTCTCTCAGGTCCCAGGTTTTTCCTAGTTTTATTACTCTTTATTACTGTAATTGATAGTGTTTTTAAAATGGGAAATAGTACAATGCATGCATCACTGAGAAAAGCTTCAGTTAATTTTTTTACTAATAAGAAGTCTTCATAACCCTAGCAACAATATTTTTGGAATTTCATATGGCTTTTTCAGATATGGATACTCTATTTGTGTTCTTAGAACTCCCAAGGCATAATTTCATTAAAATGGTTCAGTATAAATCTAATAAAATAAAGTTTGTTGACAAGGCTTCTTTTTGATCTTCCTTGAGGCAGGATAGGTTAGAACACCTAGAAGAACAAATTAACACTGATCCTTTGAACAATGTTGAATACTGTTTCTTTCCAATTGGCCTTTTGAGTAAATATTGGGCACATGTCAACTTTATGTTATGCTCCATACCTAATAATTAAGCACACAATTTCATATTATGAACAGCACAAATACTCTTGGCAAACTTGAGTAATGCCATCCACCTCTGTACAGAAAAAAGCTGAGGCAGTCCCTATGATATATGCTTAGAACAAAACTGAACACCTTCTCCACATCACAAGAAACCACTCAACAATAGAGAAATCAAGAAGCTGCCCAATTTAGCAGCTCTGAAAAGAATCCTCTCATCCCATGTCCCTTGGTACCCTCCAGACAGGTGCATCTCTTGTCTCCAGCTTTCAATGTCATCAGTAGATGTTACAGGTATTTCTTTGGAGATATTTTGAGTTGTAGACATCCCAAGTACGTTTGCAAAGCATATGAATTCCCCAGCACCTCGTGTTTTGTGAAAGTTTAAGGACACCTGCATACTCACAGAGACAATTCCGTCCTTCCGCTCGCTGCCCCCTCTCCCTCCCCGCTCTTCCCCTTGCCTCCTCTACTCCCTTCTGTTCTTCCACTCTTTTTTCTGCCTCTTTTTCTCCCCCTTGCCATCTTACCCACTTTCCCTTCCCTTTTCTTTCGTGGCTCAGTATACCGATAATCAAAAGAGTTCTGAAGTTTTAGAAGTTCTGAAAACCAAAACTCTGTAGCAAATTATTATCAAAAGAAACTGTTTAAGAATGACACTGAGAGAGTACTTTTTAAGTTGGGTCATTATGTGATCTATAAAACCGGAGCACATATTAAATTCCAGTATATATGTTCACGTTTCACCCCCACATTTTATGTCTACTGTCTTGTGTAAAAGGCACAGGGTGACATATAGACCATGAAGTCTGGTGCTGGGTCTCATTCTGAAATATTTCACTGCTATCACGGAGCAGTACAGCGGAGTTATGGATGGAGCTGGGACTTCTGCCAGGTGAGAAGTCAAATGCCTTCAAATATCCACAAACATCACTGCTTCAAACACCACATAGGCCAGAAATGTTCCATCTGCTGAGTTTAGCTATGACCTTGGATTGCAGTCATGAGCCTTAATGTATCCTCAGTCGTCCAGGAGGTGGGAATGGTATTAGCACAACATTTAACTCACTTCATAGAATGTTTAAGAGGAGTCTCTCAAGTTGTGCAGCACATATGTTTCTGCGTGCCAAGGCCAGGAAGTATGAACTGTGAACTCAGAGAGCCGGAGAAAGCAAAAACTAGGGTGTGTGTGAATGAGTGACAAGAGTGGGTTTGTGCAAAGAAGCCAGTGGTCTTTCTCTGGATCAAGGAGGACAAAAAGCCTCAGGTTCCTGAGTGTGCAAGACCAGATGCACACATTGCAGGGCTTCTCCTTTCTTAAAGCTGTGAATAAAGTGTTTTGGAGGAAATATGATAATGTTGGAAGTACATGGACAAATGAAGATCCTCACGCTGTTTTAATAGAAATGTAAATCTATATATGTCCTTTTGAAATGATAAGCATTGAAGTTATTATAGTGGCTTCTCTCTGGACAGAATGGGAAGAGAATTAAACTGCAAAAGAGTCATACACCATAAGCTTTAAATGTACTTGAAATGTATCTTTTAATATTTTGAAATAAATTTGACATTCAGATTTACTAAACTGACTCATTGGGTTCAATTGTGTTATTCACTGTGTTACTCTCTGGTCTCATTTCCACATATAAAATACTTTTGCAATTAAAATGCTGAAAGTTAGGCACAATAGAGAAAAGAGGCCTCAGAAACTGCAGCATACATCCAGGAATCTTCTGGATCATGGATCATGGTCCTATTCCCAAAGAACAGGAGACAGGACATGAGAACCTGCATTTCTAGTAATTCTTCATGTGTTGATGAAGGTTTGGATCCAGGAGCCTCACCTCAAGAAAGATAGGTTTAGTCTACCCTTTCATTTTACAGATGTGGACCTGTTTCATAAAGGAAAAGCCATTTTATATTTTTTTCAAGAAATATGTGTGGGTATCAGCCATGTGCCAGGCAGACCTCGGAGAGATAGTCTCTGCTCTCGTGGAGATTGTGTTCACTTGCAGGGAGGGAAGACACCAACAGCAAGGTAAACAAGCAATATTGTTTCAGACAGTGGTAGATTGTTTGAAGAAAATAATACAGGGTAAAGTCAAAGAAAGTGTGAGCAAGACAGGAATGTCATTAAGTTGGATAGACACTCAGGTAAAGTCTCTTTGAGGAATAATCGTTTTTCTCTTTTATTTATTGTTTAAATTTTTTAAAAGTTACAGATTACATGTGTTTTGTGTAAAATGCAATGTTTTAGAGTATATATACATTATAGAATGGTCACATCTAGCTAATGAACAAATGATCATCTCATGTATAGTCATTTCTGTGGTGAGGGCATGTAATATTTATTCAATTTCCATTTTAAAGAATACAGTACATTATCATTAATCATAGTTTTCCTGCTTACAATAGATCTTAGTTCATAACTGTAATTATTTATCTCTAGACCATTGTCCTTCCATCCCTTGAGAGGGTGACATTTAAGCTGAGGGCCAATTGTGAGAAGACCTGGGGAAAGTAAATTCTGTGTAGAGGAGAGAGATAATTCAAGGTTTAAGCTAAAAACCAAGTAAGAAACCCAAGGAAATAGCAAACATATGAAAATAAGTTTAAATATGTGCTTATAAGTGCTATAACTAGTTATTAACTATTTTCAAATTGACTAATAACTATTAGAGACATAGCCAGGGTGTTACATGATGGAGAGCAGAGGCTCTCATCTGGACTGAGGAAAGTGGGTGTTATCCCAAGTGTCCCTGCAGGTCCTGCTGCCAAGGTTACATTGTTCGAGTCTTAGTTCATGGCCCATGGTTCTTCCCACTAGACCACGGCCCACACATGTCAAATGCAAATTAAATGCAGTGCAAATAGAACATAGTCATCCTTTTCCAATCTCAATATTAGTACACTGCTGCTCTCAAAACCTGCTAAAGTAAATATAATAAATCTTTACAAACAACTTTGCACATCTGAAATATTTTCAAGAGAATGTCAGAACACTGGCCAGAGGTATTAATTTGCAAATAAAATTTAGTATGTTTTTCCTGTGTAGAGGTATTTTCTTTCTTCTGAGAGCCAAGAAGGCAGATTACATCTATCGTACGTGAAACACAAGAGATTTACAATGACTCAGAGTCCTCTCAGGCCATCAAAATGTCACATGTGAATTTCCTTAAAAATTTTCTACTTCAATTATTAATTCATTTAGATAGCATGTACACATTAAACTTCTATTTTCCTTGGTATTTGTATATTTCTTTAACTGACAGGTGTGTATCACACTTGATTTTCTGCTTTTGACTGAGCAGTTCAATCTGCCATCTCAGTATGTTTGTGGGTTTTTCAGGGTGAGGGGTTAGCAGGGACTGCATCCAGGGCCTTCAAATTGAGCTACATCCCCAACCCTGTAAAAGCTTTTTATTTTATTTTTAAAAGTAAAAGAATGAAAACATATTAACAAACAGACAGCCATTTACAAAGTAGTACAAGAATAGTACAAGTAATACTCGGTTACAGACAATGTGAGAGGGAATTAACAATGGTTGTTGTATTACATATTGATAACTTGAAAGTGGTTACTCAGGAAAGCAGATGTTGACATGCAAGATTGATCAAATAATTAATCATTAACTATTCCTTTCAATAAAGCAATAAAAGTCAGTAGTACAACTGTTAGCTATCCTGCATGTGCATATATACATAATTTTCCCTTTCTTTTCTCTTTTCCTTCATCCCAGTTGCTCTTTACTTTTGAGCAGTTTCATTTCACAATGTTTATCATACCTCCTAATTTTTATTATTGTCTCACTAGTATAAGAACCTAAAAGCTGTTTTTGAAACAACATCTCCCCAAGTTGCTAAATTGCCCAGGCTAAGCTCAAACTTGCAATCCTCTTGGGTCAGCCTCCCAGATTGTTGGGATTACAGGCATGGAACGCCATGCCAGGCTGTAGAAATATTTTAAAATAGTTATCATTGCCATCTTTCATAATTAAACTCCTCTTCAGTTTCCTAGTGTTTTTATTTTGCAACTGGTATTGTGACTTACAGAAAAGATCTGAGAATGTTTCATGGCTGAATCAGTGGTTGAATCTACTTGGGAGGATGTATTATTGTGCGCACAATTTTATTCAAAATGAACTTATTCCGGGAATACAATAACTGGTCAGTTACTGTATTTCAAATCTCTTGGGATAAGCAATATAGTGAATGAAGTCATCACTAGCAGGGAGGCAGCAAATAAATGTATGAAGCACCAGTGAGCGTGTGGAGGAGAGTAAAGTGGGGTGACTCGGCAGCAGAAGAAAGGATATTGCTCGTTTAGTTAGAATAGCTAGCGGCATTTGTTTGTTGAAAACAGACAGAAACTATATATATTTTTGGTGTACAACACAATGTTTAGCTCCACGTATACAGTGTAGGCTGGTTAAACCAAGCTAGTTAATGTACCTATCACCTCCCATATGTACCTTTCTACGGGTGGGGTCTGGAGCAGACATTTGAATGAACCCATGAAAAAGTCAGGTGGGCCGTGTCTTGGAAAAGTCACACCCTGGGGTAAGTGAAGAAGGAACAGAGTCACAGGCGATGAGATGGAAGAGTAGCTGTGGTCAGGTAGGGCTTTGGAAGGTATGGTGAAAACTTTGAATTTTATTCCAACAGGTAGAAATCCCTGGAAGGTTTTGAGCAGTAGAATGAAAGGTTCAATCTAGATAATGAAAGACTCTGGCTTCTGGGTAAAA